>PVJN01006144.1:0-77070 GCA_004026805.1 Lasiurus borealis | reverse complement strand
AAATACACGTACATATGAATGTTAATTGGGTGTCCTTTCATCCCTGCTCCATCAGGAAAGCCGTGATGCCAGTTTTGGTAAGAAGTAAGCATTGGAAATGATCCTTAAAGAAGCTTTGAAAGAACGTTTGGTCCGCATAGCATTTACATAATGTAGTTTTGTTAGCAATAAGGCAAATTTATTCTCTACGTGCTAGTATGTGGTAATGGAGTGTGTTTCCTCTCTGAAATGATATTTTCGCTATTGAGAGAAATAGTAGTGTTTGAGATTTGCTTTGTGAAATTTATAGGCGGTAATGACATTTATTGCAGCCTATGTTATGGCCTTTAAGGAAGGTGAAATATAGAAAATACCAACAGGTAAGTAAATTGAATTATTTTTTTTTCTTCCTTGGCAATATAAATTTTGCTTTGTGGGTAGCAGAGTAACTCATTTGTGACTGTAGATAGTTTAAGGTTTAAGGATCTAATTAGCGCCTGGAAGAGGTTATAAATCGGACTGTTCTTCATTCATTAATGAGCAGTACAAAGACCTAGAAATATCCTGTAGATATGACAGACAGATCTGTGCTGACCTCTAAGAGTTTGCTGTGGCATTTGGTGGAGGTCAGAGGTCACCAAAAGCAAAGCATCTGAACCTCCCCTTGATCACTGGCCTTCTGCCAACGACTTTCTTTCTAAGACGGTCAGATAATTCTTGGTTCTGGCTGGAAACGTCTTCCTTTGATGTCTCCCTAAGTTTATTCCTAAGCTTTCCAAAGAGGGATAAAACATTCTTTCTAGAAATTGCTGCTTGCTTTCAAATGAATGGGTTTTCTGTGTATTTGATCGCATCCTCATAATGAAAAGTTTTTCTGCCTCACAAATCATTGAATTTCGTTTTTTTTCCAGACCCCTTGGCATGTGATAACGATTAGTGTTTATAAATATGTCTTGGTTATTATTTTTTTAAAATATATTTTATTGATTTTTTACAGAGAGGAAGGGAGATGGATGGAGAGTTAGAAACATCGATGAGAGAGAGACATCCATCAGCCATCTCCTGCACGCCCCCTACTGGGGATGTGCCCACAGCCAAGATACATGCCCTTGACTGGAATCGAACCTGGGACCTTTCAGTCTGCAGGCCAATGCTCTATCCACTGAGCCACACTGGTTCTGGCTGTCTTGGTTATTTTTATGGGATTGAATTTATGATAAAAATAGAGGCCCGGTGAATGAAATTCGTGCACAGGTGGGGTCCCTAGGCCTGGCCGGTGATCAGGGCTGATCAGGTTCCCTGCCTTCCTGCCTCCTCCTTCCCTCAACACCCACTTCTGCTGCCACCCACCCCTGGCTCCCCATCCCAGCCTGGGGGCCTGGCCCTGATCAGGTGATTGGGACTTGCCGGCTGGGAAGAAGGACCAGGAGGTTGGCTGGTTGGCATTCGGGGCCTGTGGGCTGGGGTCAGCTCATGCATTGAGTGTCTGACCCTTGGTGGTCAGTATGCGCCATAGTGACTGGTTGTTCTGTCGTAATGGTTGCTTAGGCATAAAATAAACCGTGGTTTGCAAAGTTAAGATATTAAAGTTACGCAGTTTCTCCATTGGTTGACTAATGTGTTTCTGAATGGGTGACATTAGAAGCCTGGAGCTTGAGTATTTCTCTGTAGGCTATAGGAGAAGGCTCTTGAGTGGATTAACTAATAATTCCCAACATTATGCTGAGTAGCATTTGATTAATTTTTCTCTTTAAATATTTCCATAAGAAAGGACCAAGCTTTTGAGGTTAACATTTCGTGATATTTTAGCACGTGAGAAAAGCAGGGTGAAGTGAGAATTGTTATGTTTGCTGGTGAACCTAACTCTTTCCCTTTTTCTTTCCCGGTTTAACAAAAACAAGCGTGACTGTGATAACAGCAGGAAGCCCTCACAATGATCCCACCCTGAAAGGTGGTCCCGGACCCGCAGTGCTGCAGCTGTAGGGCTGGGTAACCGCCGGCCTGCACGTGTCTGTTGCTGGGAGTCCGCAGGAGCAGGTGGATGTGAGCTGGGCGCTTTCTCAGTGTCAGTCACTGCCCCTTGCTGTCTTCAATCCCAGAGACCAGATCTTGGCATGGGCAGTGACTTATGCAATGATGTATAAGCTCTTTCTTCCTATTATAATTTTTCTTATGATGGCAGGATAAGGAAAAAGGTACTGGATGTGTTTGGTCTTGCATGTACTGATGTTCATGTTTTCCAGATTGGAAACCAATAAGAAAAGTAAAGAATCAGAGCGTTATTTGCATTTCTTCAATCACCTAGTCTTCCAAATGTACTTTCTCTACATTACCCCATGCCTGTGAGAGTTATTCTGATTCTTCACTTTACCCAAGCTGGAGCCATATTGGACAACTGTCATCTCCAACAGTACCAATTGTCCAGTTCCATCACTCCGTTCCTCCCTCTGCCTTCTTCAACAAGGCTTTTTATGTTGCAGTTGTTTAGAGGTAGCAGAAGGGTGGATGAGGAGAGAGGATTTGCCTCTTTTTATTGAGCTTGTTTGTTTTGGGGTGGCTTGAGTGACCCTGCTCCCACCCCTCTATCGAATCTCTTTTATTTCTTTGTGCCCAGAATGCTGACTGCAGCCGTCCTCCCCTCTAACCCTTCCGGTACACAACGACCGGCCTACTTTTCCTAAACGAGACTTTCATCCGTTTGCTCTCCAGTGGCTTCCAAAAGCCTGCAGTTCAGCCTCCACATGCCTTTCGGAGATTAGTCATCACGACAGACTCCCTTCTGAATTCCAACCTCCATGCTTTGCTCATAGGTTCCATCCTCCCTTTTCCCTGTTTGAATCCTAGCCTTTTTTAAGGCTTGAATTAAATCCTTCCTTTTTCAAGAGCTTTTCTCTGGTCACTAGCTCTCTCTCTCTCTCTCTCTTTTTTAAAAATATATTTTATCGATTTTTTACAGAGAGGAAGGGAGAGTGATAGAGAGTTAGGAACATCGATGAGAGAGAGACATGGATCAGATGCCTCTTGCACGCCCCCTACTGGATGTGCCCGCAACCGAGGTACGTGCCCTTGACCGGAATCGAACCTGGGACCTTTCAGTCCGAAGACCGTCGCTCTAGCCACTGAGCCAAACCGGTTTTGGCTCACTAGCTCTCTTAAAACTGAATTTCATCTGATCTAAGCCGTCACCAGAGAAAAAGACACACCACTGTTTCATTCACCACTTAGAAAAACAGCTGCCCATTAAATGAGGATGCCTTGCTTTCTCTGAATTTTATTTTAGGTGAAAGCTCTTTTAGACCTACTTAAACATAGACTTAAACAAATTATGTCTCCCCTCCTCCCCTGCCCCTTGTGCATCCACACAAATAGAAGTGCAATGAGTAGGGTAAGAAGTTTCTAAAACTCCTTCATACTCCGGTCTGGTTCTTTCTAGCCAGTCTCTCCCGTTCTGTATGTGGTGATGCTGGTGTTTTCCCGATCTTCCCAGAAGGTGTCAGTGGAAGTAAATTTTCAGAAAACGGCGAGGACACACATTCCTTCCTCAAATGGATGCTCAGGGGTTTGTTGACATGTCACTGCGCTACAGTGGCCTGTCCTGCCTCCTGGAATGATAGCTGAGTCTGCACACACCGGGCAATGACAATTGTGTCACGATTACTGCTGACCAACAGCAGGCATAAGGGGAGGCTGGATATCAGGTGTACCCAGAGTCCATGGGGTAAAAAGGGAGAAACATGTGGAACTCAGAAAGGATGAAATATGGCACTTTCTTGTCCACCGCACTCCCTTTCCATCTTCACGTGCTGCCCCTGGATCACTTACAAGACCATTACGCTGATGGATGTGTTTGATTCTCCTGGGCCTCGGTAAGACGTTCTGAGAGATGCAAATCTAGCAAAGACGGATAGGTGGTAACTGACAAAACTTGGATCCACTCTTTTTCTTGGGACATATTCTGAAATCTGGAGCCAAATCTCACAACAGCTCTAGAATAGAATTTGTGGGTTATATTAAAGTTTTGGGGAATTTATTCCCTACACTGATATATAGGGTCACTGACTGTGGTGAAAACTTTTTTGCAACTAAAAGAAAAAGTTGTACTTTTAATTTATTAGGTGCCTGTGAGGATTCA
Source organism: Lasiurus borealis (assembly GCA_004026805.1). NCBI lineage: Eukaryota > Metazoa > Chordata > Mammalia > Chiroptera > Vespertilionidae > Lasiurus > Lasiurus borealis. The sequence continues at coordinate 72,959 of PVJN01006144.1, read as the reverse complement.
GGAATTCTATATTGAAATCATCACAAGTGTGTTAGGCAGGGGGTTTATTTGTAATGTCGGGAACAGAAGATCTGACCTCACACAGCTAGCAGAAGGCAGAGCTAGGATTTAAATTCAGGTTCGCCGGGCTCGCTTGCACTTTTCTACGATGCTGCATGGCATCGATTGTACATACAGGGCTTCAAGGCCCCAAATAGGTGACTCACCATAAATCAGGGATGAGTTCAGGGCATTTCAGAATTTGGAATATAAGCATCAAATGGTAATCATTCAGAACACAGATCCAAGGGAAGCCTGCACCTTATTTTATTTTTTAAGCCACGTCCCACAATTTGTAATTATAGTTTATTTATAATTACATAGTTTTTATTTATACGTTGCTTACTGTCTTCTCCCAGTGAAGGCCAGAACCATGGTTTTTCATTGACTTTGTGATGGATATTCTTCACATTTTCAAACCTGTGACTTCAGGATGCATCTTAAAATGAACATAGTTAAGTTTATTTGGCAGCATTTTACTTTTACACTCTTAGTGTTACATAAAATAATGCATCTTTTAATTAATTTTTTAAATAAAAGGCACTCACAAACATTTACTGAGTGAGTGAGTGAGTGAATGAATGAATGAAAGTGGAATTTACATGTTGCCTGAGGTATTTGGATTTCTGAATGCAGTCTCTTACCTACAGGATTCACATTGCCCACTCTTGCTTTCTCCTTATATCTGACTTAAGACTTGTGTTTGGCCAGTATTCTCAGCCTGGACAGGTGCACTGTCCAAGCTTGAGTCCCTGGCGGAGGAGTCCTGTCAGCTGAAGCTGGTGCCTGGTGGAAATTACCCCTCCTCCCCCCAACTGAGTCTTCCCTGAGCAAGGTTTGATCACTCTTCTCTGCTGGCTAGAAAGCAGTTTTATCTCAGGCAGGCATGTAGCAGACAGGTGGTCGGATATAGACTCAGGCATGTGCTTTGCTTTTTGGGTGCACCATTCTCAGGGAGCCTTCCCTCAGGGGATCCCTTATGACACCTCCTGCCTCGGCTTTGCCCGAAGAAGGTTGACATTCAGCCGCAAACGATGGCAGACTTTGCAGTTTCCCGGGAAGCCTTGAGGGAGCGGTGGATACGCCTGCCAAACACCACATGAATGCCACCAGCCATCTGTGGGAATCGTCCAGAAAGTAACCCTCCCCCAGAGATAATGTTGTAGTGGGCTGCGGGTGAAAGAGGGCGGTGCCTAAAATACCGTCAGGGAAGCACCCGATGTAAAGCTGATGAGCGATAAGCAGTGATAGAATGAATTGGAACTTCTGTCCTGCGGTCACGTGTGGACAGAGGATTCTTGGGGCTGATTCTGCGTTGCTGAGCGGGAGGACTTGCTGATGCCCTTTCAACCCTCACAGAGGGCAATGGCTTCCAGTGAGATACCCACCATCATTATCGTCATTATCACTAGAATAGCAAACAGCCACTTGCCATTACCCAGAGGCTGACTGAAAAAATTCCCCCCAAACAAACGGGGACTTCTTGTGCTTATAATACCAGGTCTTCTGAATAACGTTGGGTTATACTGTTGATGAGGTGTCATAGGAACTGGACTTGAGTTTATATCAATGAGCCTGTGGTAAAATTGGTTTTTGTTATAGTATGTTGTTTTGCTTAAAGTTGCAGAACCTGCTGACAGTGTTAAGTGAGAACTTCCTACATTTAGGCCTCCATGTTGTCTCTTTATTAACCTTACGTATGGAGGCCGTGTCCTTGTGTTGGCTGTTGACCAGATGAGTTTTCTCAAGTTCAGACACCAAATTAGCAGTAAGTGTCGATATCAAATTACCAGCTTATCTTTCTAGTCTGTTTCTTGTGAGATTCATTTGCAGGGTATTGACGGGCTGTTTCCTGATTATGTTGGATTTGAGTTCCTGAACTTTGAACTCTAAGGACTAAATCCTGGATTCAACCATCAAACCTTAAATGTCCTGCTTTTGCTTCACCTTGATGAGAGAAATCATATGGACCGAGAGCTCTCCAATCACCTTGGCTGTGATTTCCCATCATGCTCTCCCATGAAGGATGATCAAGATGTTCAGTCACAGAGAATAAATTACCTCGGTTTATTTGTATATGCAACTGTGCGAGCACAAGTAATTTATGGGCATCGTTTGCTTTTTGCATAGGAAATGGGCTGCGTGTTCTTTACGGGGAGAAAACGGCTCCTTTGGGTCACAATTAGCCTATCCGACGATTAGTCACAATTAGTCACAACGCCGGCAGTAAATCGTGCATGCCAAGTTGTTTAGACAGAGTAAGACGGAATAGCTTGAGCAGTTTATGCAAAGCCGTGGCTTCTCTGAGTTGTAGTTTGATGGTTTAAAGTTTCTCACTGTTCCAAGAAATTAGTCACTTATCTCTCTCGTTTCCAAGCTCATTGTCGGGCAGTGTACAGAATTAAAGGAACATCAGAAGAAGCTGTGTTGCAACCAAGTGGTTCAAATGCTTTGATTGGTTGGTAAACAGGATGAAGAGACATGTTTAAACTGTACAGCACATAAACAGTGTCACCCTAACAACACAGGCCTTCGGGACAGAGACCAGGTCCAGGGGGAGAGGCTGTAGCAGGAACGCATGAGGCGTCTAGGTGTTCTTTCCCTTTTATCCTGTGTACCTGGTGAATAATGCATGCACATTACAATTGCGAAAGTGAACTTCAGGTCCTCTAGAGGACTTTTATTTGCAAGTCTGTTGGGTGCTGAGTTGGTCTCCTAGAAGAGAGAAGAGAGAATTCTGGAAGAGTCCAGAAAGAGCAGATCGCAGTGATGTTCAGGATCGGGAGGAGACAGCTCTGGAAGCAGAGCGTCACCCGCATTTTAACGGTAAGGAGCTGTTGTCCGCACGCTTGCGTGTGTCTTCGATTATCCTCTCTCACTCCTGGGTGGGAAATATCTACAGGTGAAATGGTGAGAAACATTGTTATCTACTAATTTGTGGGATAGTGGGTGAGGCTACATGTTAATATTTCCGATTTAAACAAGGGGGTTTTTATCCTTAGGCCTCTCTGCATGTTGCCACCTAAACCATAACTCCTTGCAGAAATACATGCCGCATCCTTTGGGATGATGCGTGCCCTGGGGTAAAACACGTTCAGGGTTCTCTGGACACTGTGCATTCTTGGAGACCCGTGAACTTCCACTGGTGATGAGAGATGGTTAAGTCAGATTTTAGGATGCGAGTTTTCTAGGGTCTGGGAATGCCCTGCCACCCCCATTCTGTAGTCTTGGAAATGAGGTCACAGACCAGGAGATGCAAGGATGTGCCTTTGGAGTCACGTTGAAGAATGGGCTTCCCTAGCACAGGGCTCAGACCGGCAGTTGTTTATTGTGAAGATGTATAGAGAGGGATTTGGAACCTCTCCCACCCCCAGTTGACATCAGAAGAAAATGGAGGTGTCACTGGGACTCCCTCCTCAACCAAACCCATGCTTCCTGGGGCTTGATCGCTGCTTCCTGTGTGCATCCCCCACAATGCATATGATTCATTACAAGACAGCAACATGCTGTTTCTGCATTTTCTAACCACTGCTACCCCCTCCTCTAACCCCCACTCCCACCCTGCTCCCAGAACCCCATATTCAGATACATCTCTCTCAAGTTTGCATCTTCCAGTCAAGTCCCTGAACTTGTTTGCAAGCACTTACTCATTCTTTTAAAAAATATTAAAGTACTAGAGGCCCAGTGCATGAAATTCGTGTACAGGTAGGATTCCTAGGGCTGGTCGGCGATCAGGGCTGATCAGGTTCCCTGCCTCTTTGCCTCCTCCTTCCCTGAGAGTGCACTGTTCCCCCCACTTCCCTGCCTCCTCCTTTCCTTGCTCCCTTCAGCACCCTGCCACCACTGCTGGTCACCCGCCATGTTCCACGCCACTGCCTGGTGGTCAGTGCACATCATAGCAAATAATCGAATTCCCGGTCGAACTCCTGAGGGGAAACTTTGTATATTAGCCTTTTATATATATAGACTAGAGGCCTGATGCACAAAATTCGTGTACTGGGCGGTGTCCCTCAGCCCAGCCTACACCCTCTCCAATCTATGACCCCTTGGGGGACATCCCTCTCACAATCTGGGACTGCTGGCTCCCAATTGCTTGCCTGCCTGCCTGCCTGCCTGATGGTCCCTAACTATTTCTGCCTGTCTGCCTGATCACCCCCTAACCACTCCCCTGTCAGCCTGATTGACATCTAATTGCTCTCCTGTTGGCCCAATTTCCCCCAACTACCCTCCCCTGATGGCCCGATCACCCCTAACTGCCCTTTCCTGCTGGCCCGGTTACCTCCAACTGTCCTCTCCTGCAGGCCTGATCACCCCCAACTGACCTTCCCTGCTGGCCTGGTTACCTCTAACTCCCCTCTCCTGCAGGCCTGGTCCCTCCAACTTCCCTCCCCTGTAGGCCTGGTTGCTCCCAACTGCCCTCCATTTCAGGCCTGGTCAGCCCCAACAGCCCTCCCCTACAGGTCTGGTTCTCCCCAACTGCCCTCCTCTGCAGGTTTAGTCAGCCCCAACTGCCTTCCCCTACAGGCCTGGTCCCCCCCAACTGCCCTTCCCTGCAGGCCTGGTCCCTCCCAACTGTCCTCCCCTGAAGGCCTGGTTCCCCCCCCAACTGCCTGCCCTCCCCTGCGGGCCTGGTTGTCCCCAACTGCTCTCCCCTGCTGGCCTGGTCACTCACAACTGCCCTCTCCTGCCAGCCATCTTGTGGCCACCATCTTGTGACCACATGGAGGTGGCCATCTTGTCCGAGGTCATGATGGTCAATTTGCATATCACTTCTTTATTATATAGAATATTTGGTATACAATATTTTATTAGTTTTAGATGTACGACATAGTGACGACATTTATGTATCTTACAATATGCTTGCCATACTTAGTAACTATCTGTCACCATGCCAAGTTCTTGCACTACATGTCCCTTCACCTTCTCCACTCATCCCTCCACCTTCTGGCAACCATCAATTTGTTTGTTGTTTCTATGAGTTTGTTTTGATTTTTTTAAAAAAAATTCTACATATAAGTGAAATCGTGCAGTATTTGTTTTTCCTCTCTGATTTATTTCACTGAGTATCATACCCTCTAAGTCCATTCATGCTGTCAAAAATGGCAGGATTTCATTCCTGAGTAATATTCCATTGTATATGTATACCACATCTACTTTATATACATTCATCTATTGATGGACACCTAGGTTGGCTAGATGTACTGGCTGTTGTAAATAATGCTGCCGTATCTTGGCTATTACCATTAGTTGTAAAATTGCTGCAGTGAACATGAGGGTGCACATACCTTTTTGAATTCATGTGGATAAATACTCTGAGGTGGAATTGCTGGGTCATATGGCATATCATTTTTTTTAAAATTTTTTAGGACCCTCCATGTTGTTTTTATAGGGGTTGCACCAGTTTGCAGTTCCCGCAACAGTGTGGAGGGTCCCTTTCCCTCCACTGTTCACTCATAGCCAGTCTGACAGGTGTGAGGTGGTATGTCACTGTGGTCTTGATTTGCATGTCTCTGATGATGAAGCATCTTTTTGATGTCTGTTGGCCATCTGTACGTTTTCTTGGGAGACATGTCGCATCACGAACCTGCCCATGTTTGATTGAATTGTCTACTTTTTTTGTCTTCTGAGAAGCCTCCTTGACACTTCGAGGAGGGGACAGCTCCCTTCCCTGTGTCCTCAGCACTGCGCTTCTTTGTCTGCCAGAGGCCTCGTCACATCACCGTAGCGGAGTGACGCTTGTCTTCACGCCTCTTTCCTTCCCTAGATTGTGAGTTCCTGGAGGACAGGAATGGCGTGCTCTCTGGTTTTAAATAGCCTCCCCTGACACCAAGCCTGGCACTAATGCACCTTCATTTACGCTTGTGCAGTAAATTGAATGAGTGAAACTTTCCATGTTATAAAAGTTTCCTGTACTTTACCACCAAGCTAAAACATTAAAATTGAGGATAAAATATTAAGTGTAATTAACAAATTAGTTTCTCCTTTAGTACAAGCTATCTTTTGGGGGAAAAAGTAACGTTTTTTGGAGGTTTAATTTCTGTGTTTAGGATGCCAGTTCCGTTCACTCCACTGAAGTATGATATTAACAGACTTATTTTAATGTTGCAGTCTATTATGTAAAAAATGACTGCATTTTCTACATGGTACACTGATATGACAAAGCATTAAATTATAACTTGGTGACCTAAAAGAATCAGTGGCCAAGATCCCCCAAAGCTATTTAACTTAAAAACTACAAATCTCTCTATACAGTGGTACCTTGAGATACGAGTTTAATTCTTTCTGTAACCTTGAGGCGTGGGAAACTATGAGACGCTCGAGTCGAGGTAAACTGGTGGGTGGTGTGCAGCCAGCCGATCCGCGAGATTACTCCTATCTCAAATGTTGCTCGTATTTCAAAGCAAAAATTGCTCGCTTAAAGGGCTCGTATCTCAAAAATCTCGTATGTTAGGGCTCTCATATCTCAAGGTACCACTGTATTTAATGTTGGTCTGGAACAATTACTGTAATGATGCTTTATTACATCTAGGTTATTATACTACATAATAAAACCCTAATATGCAAATTGACCAATCGGTGGAATGACCAGTTGCTATGATGTGCACTGACCACTAAGGGGCAGACGCTTAACGTAGGAGCTGCCCCATGGTGGTCAGTGTGCTCCCCCAGGGGGAGCACTGCTCAGCCAGAAGCTGGGCTCATGGTTGGCCAGTGCAGCTACGGTGGCGGGAACCTCTCCCGCCTCTGCAGCTGTGCTAAGAACCCCTCAGTGGATGTCTGGCAGGCGGACATCCCCCGAGGGGTCCTGGGCTGCAAGAGGGCACAGGCTGGGCTGAGGGACCCCCCTACCCCCACCCCAGTGTATGAATGTCTTGCATCGGGCCTCTAGTAATATCATACTTGACTTTATCCAGAATGATATGCAAATAACCAAATGTGCCATAAGCTTTATGTGTTTGAAAAAGTCAAGCTATGCACGTATCCCTTTTGTGGTTTCATAATGCTTTTAAATGAAAAAAAATCGAAATATTCTGTATTTATTCACTGACTTACTTGCAAAAACATGGCCCAGTTACGATGTCTCCCCTTCTTTCTGCTTTTCTCACAGATGAAGACTGTTTAGGACCAACTTATAAGTATGCAAGGGACGTGAATTTCAGACTTTTGGATTCTGTTCTTTTTTCCTCCCCTGACATTAAACTGAGATAAATAATTTCACTGGTCGACTTCGTTGACTTTTAGGAAAAAAAAATGTGAAAGATTCAGAATTGTTTTGGCTTAAATTTACCTAACGCAGTGGTTCTCAACCTTCCCAAGGCCATGACCTTTGCATACAGTTCCTCATGTGGTGGTGACCCCCAACCATGAAATTTTGCTACTGTTATGCTTCGTGATGTAAATATCTGCATTTTCCGATGGTCTTAGGCAACCCCTGTGAAAGGGTCGTTCGACCCCCAAAGGGGTCTCGACCCACAGGTTGAGAACCGCTGACCTAACGGCAGCTGGTTTAAAAGGGAGAAAGCTGGAGGGATGTGTGTGCTCACCGTTTGCGCTGTGTTTAAGCTGAGGCATACTGTGGCTCATCAGATTTCCGTTGGCTGGGTTTCCCTAAACAGTGGCTCTCAGGGTAGCGACTGTGGGGAGTTGGGGAGGAGAAAGTGGGGGAGAGCTGACCTTCAGGGAGGTCTCACTCCTTCCCCTGCAGAGAAGGGAGGGGAAGGTGCCACTGTCCCCAGCCTGCACCGTGGAAACTGGGGGGAGAGAACCTTTGCTGTCAGGTGTCTTTGCCAGCCGGAAGGATGTCAGTTTTCTTCTCTGGCAGAACGGCCAAACCAGTTTCAACATCCTCTGTTAAGCAAGCCCAGGCGTGTAGAGTCCAGGGAACATGATTCCCATACTCAAGGTCAAAACCATTTCCGTGGAGCATCAGGGAGTGAGTGGCTGTAAGACTCAGCCGGGGAGGGAGAAGACACGTCTGTGTATGGAGTGAGGACGCTTGAGCCTGAACGAGTGAATGCCCAACCTGCACGCCTGTGGTAATCACGCTGTCGCTGGGCCCCCGAGAAGGTGGCTCTGAGTGCAGGCTTCATCCGTCCCACGAGCATCTGTGAATGATGCCTGGTGCTGGGCTCCCTGCTCCTCGCTCCTCCTCGCTGTGACAGAGAGGAGCACGCCCAGGCCTCGTGGCGTTTGGGACTGAAGATTGTCCTTCCTGTCAATTTCTGCACAACTCCACGACCGAGGCACAGGAAAAAGAGGCCCGGAGTGGGAGGGATCCAAAACTTATACCTTTGGACTTTCTCTAGAGCAGTGGTTCTCAACCTGTGGGTCGCGACCCCTTTGGAGGTCGAACGACCCTTTCACAGGGGTCGCCTAAGACTATTGGAAAACACCTATTTCCCATGGTCTTAGGAACCAACAGACCGCTCCTCGGTGTAGCAAAATGTAGCAATGCAGTTTACTGTTGTCATATGAAGACTGTTACCCATGCTACACCACGATTCAAGACAAAAATTTCATTTATTTGTCATTAGAAATAAATATTTCACAATATACAATTACATATTGTTTTTGTGGTTAATCCCTATGCTTCAATCATGTTCCATTTGTAACAATGAAAATACATCCCGCCTATCAGATAGTTACAGTTCATAACAGTTGCAAGATTACAGTTATGAAGTAGCAATGAAAATAATTTTATGTTGGGGTCACCACAACGTGAGCAACTGTATTAAAGGGTCCCGGCATTAGAAAGGTTGAGAACCATTTTTCTAGATGTTCCTACCTCACGTTAGAAGCTGGTGGCACTAATCAGTCACGATCAGTTCATACCCCGATTTCCTGAGAGCGGTGAGGTCAGGGGCTGTACCTGGGGATCCCCAGAGAAGCTGGTGATGGACCCTGGGGATCCCCAGAGGAGCTGGTGAGCAGGTGCAACGCCAGGGCTCGCTCCGGGCAAGAGAAGTCACAGTTTCTTGGGGGTGGTCCCTGGCATCGGTATTGTAAAGCACCCAGGGGAGTCTAATGCGCGGCCAGCTTTCGGGACCCTGGTTTCTTGTGGTGAATAAGGGGAGTTGGGCATTTCACCCTTGGGTCCTATAGTACAACATGAAGAGCGACATATTGGATTTAAAAAAATATATTTTATTGATTTTTTTCAGAGAGGAAGGGAGAGGGATAGAGAGTTAGAAACATCGACGAGAGAGAAGCATCCATCAGCTGCCTCCTGCACACCTCCTACTGGGGACGTGCCCACAACCAAGGTACATGCCCTTGACCGGAATCGAACCCGGGGACCTTTCAGTCTGCAGGCTGATGCTCCATCCACTGAGCCAAACTGGTTTCAGCTATTGGGTGTTTTTTTTTTTTGTTTTGTTTTGTTTTTAACATCTGAGGGAAAGCCACTTGGATTATTTGGTTCTTGCTGCGAGAGGGGCTCTTGGAATTCTACAAGCGTTCTTTCTGCTTCTGGAATAGTACACCCTGTCTCCCAGTTGGGGAGGACAGAATAGATGGCCACGTGAAGGTCCCCTGAGTGTCCATCAGGTCTAGAATTCTGGCAGGGAACTCACTTGGGATTAGGACTGGGGTGATGGAGTGTCAGAGGCAGAGGAGATGGTGGTGACAGGGATACCCTTAGAGTAGGTTTTGGGTCAGCTTGGGTGAAAAATCCACAGGTAATAAGAGGTAAAGAGGGATTGGATTTGCTTGGAAAGAATGCCAGGAAAGGGAGGTAGTGAATGGCGAGAGGAAGAGGCCTTGGAAAGGGCTACAGGAACAGACAGGATTCCAGAGTTTACCCGGAGGACACCAGACAGACTGGCGGCACTTGCTCCATTTAAGTGCTCTTTGCAAGGGAGGGGCGCGCAGCTCCTGTGAAGTGGAGGAGGGCGTCCCTGGAGCACCTGCTGTGAGGGGATGAGCAGCCCGGGCGGGGTGTCTCTCCTGCCAGAAGCCACTTTGCTGAAGTGCTCTGAGTGCAGGAGGGAGGGGCAGCGCTTCCTGCACCTGCAGACCTGAGATGAGAGGGGCGGGAGAAGAGGCAGGAGGGGGAGTTCGCTCAGGAGCTGGTTTTCCTTCCGTGGTGGTTCTCCCCACCAATGAAAGAACAGGTTTGGAGGGTTCAGGGGCCTCACAGAGCAGCCTCTCCAGGGAGGAAACGGGCCCGTGGGTCGAAAGGAAAGTGCTGGAAGGCAAAGAGGGAGGCTTTTCTATGTTGAAAGCAGGGGAAATGGGGTTAACGCTGCAGAAAGGGCAGGTGGGTGAGCTAGACCTGCCGAGGGCCTTTGGGTATCCTCTTTAAGAAAAAGAAAGAGCTGAAACCGGTTTGGCTCAGTGGATAGAGAATCGGTCTTCGGACTAAAAGGTCCCAGGTTTGATCCCGGTCAAGGGCATGTATCTTGGTTGCGGGCACATCCCTGGTAGGGGGCCTGCAGGAGGTGGCTGGTGGATGTCTCTCTCTCATCGATGTTTCTAACTCTCTATCCCTCTCCTTTCCTCTCTGTATAAAATTAATAAAATATATTTTAAAAAAAAGAAAAGAAAAGAAATCCATGGTTTACCAATAAGCGGGCATGTTAGTGGGGCATATTGTGTAGTTTTTCCTTCTGTTCCCGGGTTTTCTCTGATTTCACCCACCGATGAGGAATCAAGGGAAGCTACATGGCCGACGATGAGCCCACCCATGCCCTTGGCCTCCTGAGCCCAGCGGTCACCGGGTGATGAATTGTCCATGGCCTCCAGATTGGTATTGAGAGCCGGAGCGAACCCGTCTCAGAGGTATTTACATTGGAGATTTAAGAGGAGGAGTTTTCAACTGTAACTCACAGACTGGACAGGATTTACCGTCATCTCCAAGGGGGATTTTACCTATTTCATGCTCCCCTCGCCTCTCCTGTGTGTGTGATGTGCCACATACATACATATACATAAAAGAGCAAGACACCCAAATCAAACAAACATGCAGCACAGCCCCTTGTTAAAACACATCTCCTTCCCGGATTCAGACCTGCACCAAGGACAGTCGTGTCACCTCAAAACCTTTCTTTTTTCTCCTCAACACTTTTTTTTTAAACAAGGATTTTGCTTGTTTGTTTTGGCTGCAGAACCCATGTCTTGCCCCACATGTTTGCTGTGCAGAGACACCCTATGAGAACGGATGTCCACAGTGAGGTGCAGATAAAAGGGAGCTGGCTCAGAGGAGGCGGCTGGGATCGGGGGCTGGGAGCAAGGAGCCCAGGCTGCTGGCTGCTCTTGGTGGTGGGGGGAGGGAGCCCACCTCCCAGGCACTTTTAGGAGGTGAGGGTGGGGCTGGAGCTACCATTTACAGAGACAAGGAGTGCAGTGGGAGAGCTGGCCACGGGCCACGTTGCCTGGAAACCAGCTGGGCACCAGTCCATCTTGGCACTAAAATACCACCAGGTCAACTCAGAAAATGGTGCTGGTTAAGGCCAGTCTCAACCCACACAACTCCTATAACCCAGGTGAGGTATATGAGGTCTCTCTGTATTCTACTCTAGAAACTCTTGAGTGGACTTAATGAAAAAATGTCCATGGAATATCACTTCGAATAGATGCCAGATTTGAAGCTGCCTGGAATACCCCTTGCGCCAGACTGGCCCTTAAACACATCAGAGCTTGATTCCCAGCCCTACTATGCGCGTAGCTGTGTGCTCTTAGAGAAGCTGTTGATGGTCCAAGGCCTCGATTTCCTTGTGGTGAGAATGATGCCTGCTTCCTAGGGCTTTGGTGAGCATTGAACCTAAGCTCAGAAAGATTAGATGACTAGCCGATCCATAACTGGCCACGCAGCCAGGGCAAACACAGCGACATGTACTCTGGCACCTTCTCGAGGGTTGGGGAAAGGCTGTCCCTGCTTGGCCAGAAAGGGTCCTGGATTAGAACTTGGCCAGAAGGGACCCCTGGACTAGGGGTCCTCCATGCACTTTCTTCGAGGCTTCCCTAAACAGTGATTCTTGTGGGAGTAGATCCGTGAGCTTAAGTCTGAGCTCTTTAAGGGTGGAGGGAGCTTAAATATTTGTACAATTCGAAAAATCATTATTAAAGAGTTCATTTCACCAGAATTTTGATGTCCAGGGTCAAAGCTTTGGCCATGCCATTTTATTTTTATTTATTTATTTATCCTTATTTCCTTTATTTTATCTCCTCCCCCCCACCCCCGCCTTCACCACTGGTCCCCCTAAACCTTCTTCTACCTTCACCCACCCTTCTTTGCCCTGCAGTCACTGAAGTACTGGTTGACTTCATATTATCTCACAAATACTTTTCCAGTTTGGGCTTTTTTCTTGTTTTTGTGGATGAGGTAAGGTCTCTCATAGAGTTGGGGATTATCAACCTGGGTTCAAAAGGAAAGTTCATGCTCAGATCATGTACACAAGCCTGTACACTTGGGTGTGGGTTATACAGAGTTAAAGGCAAGGATTAGTTTGTTAAAAAATGGGATGGATGGGTTTGTCAGGAGAAAAAGTCACAGAGCTTTGTTATAAAGCATATGGCCTTGGACCTTTGTTGAGATTTGTTCTTGATCTGTGTTAACTTTAAAAAAAATATTTTTTATTGATTTCAGAGAAGAAGGGAGAGGGAGAGATAGAAATATTAATGATAAGAAAGAATCATTGATCGGCTGTTTCCTGCATGCCCCTATTGGGTTCAAGCCCGCAACCTGGGCACTTGCCCTTGACTGGAACCAAACCAGACTTTAAGTCCACAGGCCAGTGCTCTGTCCACTGAGACAAACCAGCTCATGAGAAGTAGCCCAGAGGTTAGAGAAGGAATGGAACTTTGCCACCAGGCCAACCCTTGGACTGTGGAATTGTGGAAACCGAAGCTCGGAGAGGTCAAAGGAGAGGTGCAAGGTCTTGCAATCAGTGGCCAGCCGAGACTGGACCCTTCAGCCCCGCCCAACACCAGGCTTGTCTGTCTCCGGGAAATTGCCCTCCCCTGAAAGCAGCGCCTGTCTCTTGTGAGGAAGCACATTAGTCCCTCTTCCATTCCAAGATGGTGGTAACATCCTTGTCACCAAACGCAGAGATGTTTTCATAATGTGTTGCAGGTGTCTTTGGGCCTCTAGTAGGTTTCTGGCCATCTTCCCCACCCCCATCAGTTGGTGCTAGTCATGCAGCACAAAGCACTTTGAACGCGACTCTAAGAAAAACCCACAGCTTGCCTCCTGTCTTCCGAATCCCTCTGCCCTCACCCTGCACGAGTCCCCACCCTCTCCAAGGCCAGCAGCCAGGCCACCTGCAGACAGCAGGCCAGCTGACTCCTGTGGCTGCTGTCCCCTAGCATCCAGGAAGCTGCAGGTTGGAGTTGATGGACGGACAAAGCACTGATCTGACTGCTAAATATTTGTGCGACGTTTTGTGGTAGAAAAAGAAAAGTCCCTCGTGGTGCCAGGATACCTTTAGTACAAAGCCGCGGAAGGTGACACTCATCAGCCCTGGTCAGTCATGTATCTGGCACTGGGGTTGCTTCATAGGACCTGTCATTAGGAGACAGACAATGGAGTTATGTAAGAGCATGCTCAGTGCTTACCGTGCTTTATAATACAGCTCTGCAAACATTTCCTCTAAAGCACACTGGTAGTTTGTTTTGTACATATGAAATTGCTTTGGAAGTATTTTTTTTTTCTCTGTGATATTTAAATAAAAATAGACGAATTAGGGTTCTGTTTTAGGAACCAATCTTCTCTCCTTTCCTCCACCAGAATATGAATGAATATATATATATATTCCCCTTCCCCCTTTGGAATCTGATAAGAAAGAGTAATGTGTTGCCATGGCAGAATCGCATTTAAAGGTCAGTAGCCTTCTGTTGACTTACATGCTGCCCTCCCGGCCCTCCATGTCCTGAGCTTCTGTTTGGCTGCGCAGCGTTGGCCGCATTGTGTTGCTGTTTTGTTGCTCAGTTCCCGGCTCCCCTGGTTGCCCACCACCTTCTTCAGCTGCCGAAGACATTTGGTTCAAACGCGGAGAGATCCCTGTGAGGAGAGCACTTTATTCCTCCCCGCCGGGAAGCTAGGAAACAGTCAAAGCCACAGGACAGCTTCCTGTTTGGCCACATTTGAAAAGAGATTTACATTTTCTTCCATGTGAAGTGTATGGAACGTCTGCTTTGTGTCAGGACTTGTGTTTGTTTCTGTTTAGAGAAATGGCAAGAAAATAGATGTATTGTTTATTTTTTTGTTTTGTTTTTTAAACCTCACTCACCCCAAGTTGCTTCTCTCAAAAGATCTTTTCCATTTCAGAAAAATGAAATCCCGACTTTTTTCTTTTTTACTTTTTCTAAAGGTTTTTTTTTTTGTGTGTGTATCTTAACATAATTCTTCATTGACTCCCAATTTCCTTTTCCTTTATAGCTGAGTTTCTAGAAAGAATAGTTTATATTCAGTAGCTTTATTATGTTCTTTCCCCAATCATCCTTTTCTCAGGTCTGCATCCAACCACTAAACTTATTCTGACAAGGATTACTGTTGTTTACGACTGTATAACAAGCCATACCAGAACTCAACAGCTTAAAACTCCACACCTAGCTGTTATTTCTCTGGTTTCTGTGGGTAACTGGGCTCAGCTGGGCTGTTCTTCTGAGTCACCTGCCATTGGTGGGGTTACAGTCACCCGCAGGCATGATCGGGTTTGGCTGTCTAAGACAGCTTGAAAGTTGCTGCTGGATGTCAGCTAGAAGGTCGCCTGGAGCTGTTGACTAGATGCCCCATGCAACTTGGACTTCTCACAGCATGGGGGCTGGGTTCTGGGAGCATTCCAAGTGCAAAGACAGAGCTGAAGGTCTCCTAAGGTCTTAGCCTAGGAAGCTTTACAGTCTCACTCCTCCACACATTCTTTTGGTGAAAACTGGTCACAGGGCAAGCCCAATTCAATAGGAGGGTAAACAGAACCCATCTCTTGACAGGCTGGTGGGTGGTCACGTTGCAAAGGGGATGTGAGATGCTGTAGCCATCTTGTAAACACAATTACCAGGGATCATCCAGTTGACCCAGCCAGTCTTCTGTAGCGTTAGCAGGACTTGCCACTATTGGTGGTGCTGCCTCCTGGTTCCCTTTCTATCTCTCTCCTCCATTCGTTTCTTTCCCTCCTTGCCCCTGCCATATTAGTATTCCGCAAGGTTCTTCACCTTCTTATCTTTGCAATCTCCGTTTCTTTCTTGGACAATTATATCCGCACTCATGACATGAAAGGTAATGCACTTAATTCAAGAAGTGAATTGGAAGCCAAATGTCCACCAGTGGCACCTGATTGAATAAACTGTGGTACATCTGTGTTGTTGAACTTTTTTGCAGCTGTTCTACAGGTGGGAATAGGCTTTGTTAAACTAGAAAGTGGTCTGTGATATATTATTAAGGGAAAGATGCATGAAAAATGTTATAGTAGAATAGAGAGGCGTGCATACATTTGCATATGTTTGTATGAGCATAGTGAAGATGGAAAGATATGCTTCAGCCTGGTTACATTGAACATGCCTTATTATTGTAATTAACAATCAGCTTAAAAGTAATCAGGGTATTCAGAAATTAAGAACAGATATGAATCTGTAGACAATAAAGATAGAAGATAGTACAGAATAATATTTCCTTAATGGCTTAGAGAATGTTTAAAAGATGCAGATCTCTCTCTCTCTCTCTCTCTCTTTTTTTTTTGCATGTGTTGAATGCTTATATATGCATAGAAATATGTCTGTAAAGATTTAGAACAAAATGTTAACAGTAGTCATTTCTGGATGGCAGATGATTTTTATTTCTCTTGGCTTATCTATATTATGCAATTTCCAAACAATGTTATTTTCATAATAGAAATAACATTACTTCTAAAAATAGAAGGTAGTAGATCAGACTGGTACCGTTAAGCTGCCTGTTATCTGAATATCCAGCGAAAAGAGTATGAAATTATTGCAAAATGAATCCATTTGAGAACAGCAGTTGCCACATAACATTTTTGTTCCTTCCTTGTAGCAAAGACTGAAGGAAGAGAAGGAAGCCAAGCGGGCGCGTTTGGATGGAAGGCATGACTACCTCTTTGGGATTATAGCTGCCTGCCTGGACTTGAACAAAGCCGAGGTGGAGGATGCCATTCTTGAGGGGAGTCAGGTAGGGTGCATTTGAGTTCTCACTGGCTTGATTATGGGGGGCAGGGAGGGTCTGCTGCCACTGTCCTATGGCAGGATCCTGTGCTGGGCCTTAGGGAAAGGATGTCCCCAAGAATGTGGGGAGGAGTGAGACTATAAAACTTCCTAGGCTAAGACCTTAGGAGACCTTCAGCTCTGTCTTTGCATTTGGAATGCCCCCATCTTATTTATTTTATTTTATTTTTAAAATAAATCTTCATTGTTCACATTATTACAGATGTTCCTCTTTTTTTCCTCATAGCTCCCCTCCACCTGATTCCCCACCCCCCCAATGCCCTTACCCCCCACCACTATCTTCATCCATAGGTGTAAGATTTTTGTCCAATCTCTTCCCGCACCCCTCATACCCTCTTCCCCCTGAGAATTGTCAGTCCACTCCCTGTCTATGCCCCTGATTCTATTATATTCACCAGGTTATTCTGTTCATCAGATTTTTAATTCACTTGATTTTTAGATTCACTTGTTGATAGGCATGTGTAGGTGTTTCTCTCTTTCCGAATCCAGCACAGAAAGAGAGTGGGTCCAGTTCCCAAGTAGAGGATTGAGAAATAAAAGAAAGAAAGAGACAAGACACAAATAGAAGGAAAAGCTGGGGCTGGGTGGGACCACCATCCTCTCTGATGGAGGGACAGGGACCCAGAGCCGATACAGCAAGTTTATTTTATACCCCCAAACACCAGGAAGTTTCACCAAAGTTAGGATCAAAGGAGATTGTTTACATTCTTGAGTATGCCCGAGCAATCTTAGTGCTTGACTGGACAAAGACCCACTACCTGACATCTGGGCAAAGGAAAGAGTCAGTGCTGATAACACATCCACCTCTTTGGTAAAAGTGTATCCAAGACAGGGCTCTGCCTGTCGCCTGGGACTCAGCTGACAATAATTAAAAAAATGCCCATGTGCCTTCCCAGGTGCTGTCTACAGGCATGTATTTGTTGTCATTTTGTTGTTCATAATTTTTATCTTTACCTTTTTCTTCTTCTTCCTCTTCTTAAAGAATACCTTTCAGCATTTCATATAATCCTGGTTTGGTGGTGATGAACTCCTTTAGCTTTTTCTTGTCTGTGAAGCTCTATCTGCCCTTCAATTCTAAATGATTGCTTTGCTGGGTAGAGTAATCTTGGTTGTAGGTTCTTGTTGTTCATCACTTTGAATATTTCTTGCCACTCCCTTCTGGCCTGCATAGTTTCTGTTGAGAAAATAGCTGACACTCGTATGGGTATTCCCTTGTAGGTAACTAACTGTTTTTCTCTTGCTGCTTTTAGTATTCTCACTTTGTCTTTTGCTCTTGACATTTTAATCATGATGTGTCTTGGTGTGGTTCTCTTTGGATTCCTTTTATTTGGGGTTCTGTGTGCTTCCTGGACTTGTAAGTCTATTTCTTTCACCAGGTAGGGAAAGTTTTCTGTCATTATTTCTTCTAATAGGTTTTCAATATTTTGCTCTCCTTCTTCTTCTGGCACCCCAATAATTCAGATGTTGGTATGCTTAAAGTTGTCCCAGAGGCTCCTTACACTATCTTCATATTTTTGAATTCTTTTTTCTTTTTATTTTTCTGGTTGGGTGTTTTTTTTAAATTCTTTTTTCTTTTTATTTTTCTGGTTGGGTGTTTTTTGTTTCCTCATATTTCAAACCTTTGGTTTGATTCTTGGGGTTCTTTGGTCTATTGTTGAATTTCTGTATATTTTTTATTTCAGAGAGTATATGCTAAATTTCTGACTCGTCCTTTTCCATCTTTTTTTTGGCATTTTCATTAAGATCCTTAAAAGTCTCACTAAGTCCCTCAGAGGTTTTTAGAAGATTCTTGAGAAACCTTATAACTGTGGTTTTGAACTCTCTGTGCAGTAGTTTGCTTTCCTCCATTTTTTCATTTGTGACATGTCTCTTTGTCTCTGCATTTTGACTACTCCCCTTGTTGATAGGATAGTTTTCTGAAGTAAACCTATAGGGCCCAGTGATTCAGCTTCCCCTATCCCCTGAGTTGGATACTGTTGGTGTACCCCTTTGTGGGCTGAGTGCAAAGTCTTGTTGTAGTAAAGCCTTGATTGCTATTGGTACATTGGGAGGAATTGACCTCCAGGCCAATTGGCTGTGAGGACCCACTGTGTCTATAATGGAAGAACTGCTATGCTGGAGACACCCTTAAAGAGCAGGAATTGTTTCAGTGGGGTTTTGGTGCTCACTGAATCTGCCTCTTGAATGTGTCATTTATGGATATAAGTAGTTGAAATCTAGTGTCATCTCACACTGACCACTAGTTACACTGGCTTCTGGATCTCCAGTGGGGTGCAGGTGACTACTGTCTGAGGCCACCCAGCAGGAGCTACAGCAAGATCTGCAGATTTCTCCTCTTTGCTTGGGAGGTTTTGGAACTATCAGACCAGAGCTGCAGTTTATTAGGTTAAGCTGCCACAGGACAGACCATTTATATGCAAAAGCTTCTGTGCAAAGTGTGGGTGGATTTCTAAATTGTATGGAGCGGGTTCTCAGGGAATCATTAGGCTAGGGCATGGCAAACAGTGATGGCTGCCACTTAGCCATCTCTGCATCTCCGAGTTTCCGCATCCCCCCATCCAGCACCCTAGCACAGTAAACAATGATTCCTGTGCACACCTCTGCAAGAAAGCGACCCTCATTTTCTGACCCAATGGCAGACAGTCTGGCTTCTCCCTCTAGGAGTCTGGGTCCCCAGAGTCTCGCCTGAAACTGGAGTTCAGAGTAATTGGGAGCTTGTGTTTCCCTTCGGGTTGAAAAAAACAGCACACCCACTTGCCAACCACCAGCCTGATTCCCACCCCTCTGTACCTCAGCTTTTCTGCGGTTGTGCACGTCTCAGTGCTCTTTTCTCTTTCTTCTACTTGTAGAACTTCCACTCATCCAGCTTTTCCTTGGTTCTGGGTGGTAGACATTTTGTCTTTTAGCTATAGTTTTAGTGTGAAAGGCAGCACGTACAGGTGTATATTTTATGCTGCCATCTTGGCTTCTCTTTGAGGGTGCCTGTTTGAGCATGTATGGGACTCCATTCTGATTCCAGACAGGTGATGGCAGCATGAGTTCAGAGCTTTTCAGGTCTTTATGTTACATCCCATGACTCTGATGGCTTTGTCTGCATCTCTCTGAATCTAGTGAAGCTGGAACCTGATTTTAGAGAACAGGATCTCTGCTCGGAGGCTGATTTAAAAAATATTATTTATTTCACTCTAACCTGGGAGATTGGATTGTGCCATGAATTCCTGACTTCAACTTTGGTTTGGCAGCTGAATCTGGTTTCTTTTGTTCCTGAGCTTGACTTCCCATTTTCTGCCATGATTCTACTCCCAAAACCTAGGATGTGATTTGACCTTGGATGGGAAAGGTGAAAATACTGGAGGATATAATTTCCTGGGCAATGAGAAAGGCATGTCAGGAACCCTGTGATGGTTCCTGAAGGCTGTTTTTCTCTTTCTTCTTCTTTTTTAAATTTATTAGGGGGGGGGAGAGGCAGATATAGATAGAGAGACAGAGAGAGGGGGAGGGAGGGAGGAAGGGAGGGAGAGAAAGAACTAAAGAGTGAGAGAGTGAGAGTGAGAAAGAGACCTTTTTGTTGAACAGGTGTCACACTGTTGACAATGCTTTTCAGTGTTAGGCTTATAAATGTTTAACAGTCATCTTGGGACACAAGAGTGGAGAGAGAGTGAATGCTTGCTGATTTCTGTTGTGTATATACTCCCACGTGGCTGATTCCAAACTACCAACCGGGTGTTACTAAATGCTAAGTTGGGAGGAGTGTGATCCGTTGGCTGTCGCTTGGGCAGTCTACCAGCTTTGTTTATTCCTGCTGTGCCACTCCAATGGAGTTAATAGGAGACGGTGGGAAAATTAAGCGTGGATGACTCCAAAATGGTTTGAGTATAGGATGAATCAGTCAGGGGTTGAGAGAATGCCCCTTCTCCTCATCACAGCTCACATTTATTGGATATTTACCCTGTGCCAGTCTCTCTTCTCTGTCATCCTCAGATGTTATCCCATTTAATCTTCCTAATACCAGGCTATAGATAATATTATTTCCAAAAAATAGAGGCATAGAAGGAAACAGCACCAGATAGCTGATTCAGTCTTAGAGAAAGAGTCCCAGAGATGAATTGCTTAACCCTGCCCTACTTCGCAATTCAGACCTCTGGATCTGGGATAATGCAGGTGGGGTAAATGAGTATGAGTTCTGAACTGGGGGAGGCCCAAGTCCCTTTGCTCTGTCATATTCAAAACTCAGGAATATTAAAACCTGGAAGTTTAAAGACAGCATCCTGGCTCAGGCTTGCCAGCAAGGCTAGAAGGACAGGCGTTTCAGGATGGCCGTGATGGAAGTATCTCTCATGGCATTCTTGGGGTTAATCTCATGGCGTGCATCCGTCCCAGGCAAGGAAATGTAATGAAGGAAAGAGGGCCACTCGGTTTTCCTCATGTCCAATGGTTTTATCTATTAGCCTGGTAGAGACTGAAGGGGCCTTATTTTCACATTTACATTTGTAGGCTAGATTTTACCCTTTAAATTGTGGTAATATACACATAAATAAAATGTACTACCTTAATTATTTTAAAGTGCATGTACTCCATTTTGTTTATTCATTCACCCATCAATGAACAGTTGAGTTGCTTCCAACTTTTGGCTACTGACAATAATGCTGCTGTGAACATGAGTGTACAAATGTCTTTGCAAACCCTGCTTTCAATTCTTTGGCATGCATACCCAGAAGTGGAGTTCTTGGCTAACATAGTAATCCTATTTTTAATATTTTGATGAAATTCCATACTCTTTTCCACAATGACATTTTACATCCTTGCCAACAGTGCACAAGGGTTCCGGTTTCTCTACATCCTTGCCAGCATTTATTATTTTCTATTTTTTTTAATAGTAGCCATCCTCATGGGAATGCAGATTTTTATTATTTTTCTTCCAATTTGAATACAAAACTATGCTATGACAATTTGAAAGAAGCATCTCTGTTGGTAGCAGGCCAATTGGTAGACCTACATGTATACAGTGATCTTCATGGTGGGGTGGATGGGACCAGGATCCAGGTTGCTATGGGCTGGACTGTTCAATGTCATGTGTGTTCTCATGGCATTTTTCAGTGATTATAGTGATTATTGAAATTTAATATTAACAATTATCTGGGTTTTGAAAGATTTGTTTTCTGATCTGCAGTTGATTGAAAATAAAAGTCATCTATGTTTATATGTGCCTTCAACCGCTCAACACTTTAGGAAATTAGCAAAAATAGAGAGACAGCCCAGCCAGTATGGCTCCGTGCTGGAACTTCGACCCATGAAGCAAGAGGTCATGGGTTTGATTCCTGGTCAGGGCACATGCCCAGAGTTGAGGGCTTGATCCCCAGTGGGGGCCATGCAGGAGGCAGTGGATCAATGTTTCTCTCTCATTGATGTTTCTATCTTCCTTTTCCTCTCCCTTCTTTCTCTAAAAAATGAATAAAAACATATTTGAAAAAAGTGGAGAGACCATCTCTTCAAATCTGTTTACGTGGCAAGTATTTTATGTGTAATCGAATTACTTCTTTGACTTGAATATTTACTATGTGAAGCATTTCTATGTGGCTTGTATCAAATGTAGTCCTATCTGAATGAGAAAGATGATAAAAAATGCTGATTTGAATGCGGTTTCTAATTAAGAACAAACTTGTTACCTTGCCTTTTCTTTTTCCCAGATTGAAAGAATTGATCGGCTTTTTGCTGTTGGAGGTCTTCGTCACCTCATGTTTTACTATCAGGATGTGGAGGTGACAGAAACAGGTATTCAAATTTGATGGGCCACAACCCAGAAATGTGTTAGATTTAATTGCGGGTGGCGCGATGCAGAAGGCCGCTGGGAGATCTGACCAGGTAGCAGTGAGGTGTGGAGGATGAGGCCCAGGTTCTATTTTTACCGTAAGGAAAGGAGACAGGCATGATGGGTACCTAGCCTGGTTGTTCTATCTTTATTTGGGATGTTTTATTTCTTTGTCGGCTTGTGCTGGTAATTAAGGAACAATAAAGTAGCTTACATTTTGAGATTTCCTTTTCTTACATGCTAGTTCATTTCAAGCAATCATATTCTATAACTTCTAATGGGCATCTGTTTCTTTTCCATGTAGGCACCATTTCTTTCTAACGTAGGAATTGTTGCCAATAACCTAACATGAGTTTTCGCGTTACTTGTCACATTATGTTTATTTTCCACTGACTATGATTTAAGGAGTAATAGTGAATGATAAGTTTAGTCAGTTTCACTTCAGAAAAATTTGTAAATCTTCGTGTGGAGTCAACTGGCAAATCCCATTTTATATTTACGTGGATTCGTATAATTCTAAAGCCAAGCTAGTGGCATAAACAGGTATGTTATGAATATATTAACATATCATATGCATCCTTTTATTACCGTTTTGAAGAAAGGGAAAATAGTTATTGCTGTTGGTATATAGTATGACTATGCTTTTTTGTTTAAAAACTGAAAAATTTGTGATGTATAGTCTAAATGATCAGCATTTTCTCAAAATTACCTATCTGATGATTTGTGGTCAGGAAGCATTTTATATTTTGAGTGAAAAGTCAAAATAATGCAGAAGTTTTGAATTCTATCCCAGGTTGCAAAGCCCGTGCAATGCTGAGTTCACTCATGAACTATGCCCTGGGTGAAGTAGCCCGCACTCTCCTGAGATTTTTGGATTCTGCTGTGGGTGAGATGTTTCATCCAGTCTAGGACACTTGGAAGTTTCTGCAGGATTTTTTTTTTTTACCTTAAAACTCTTCTTTGCTTCTGTTGTCTATCATATCTTGGTGCCTTGTTGAAGCTTCTAGTTTAACATCTTCCTCACGATCCCCAGATGATACTAGTCAGAAGTGGGACACAGTTTTGAATGAGGGAGATAGCTTCTGGTTACCTTTCTTGGAGGGGTTCACTGTCAGCACCCCAGTCTAATTCTCTAGCCTGCACCACAGGGAAGAAAGAGTCCAGGAGAAGATTCCCCTAGGAGGGTCTAATCCCAGGGTTTCAGGATTCAACTTCCAATCCACTCCCCTCCCCAACTCTTAGCACTAATGATCTTGCTCCTACCCCAATAGTCTTGTTTGAGCTCCCAGTTCATTTGGAGACATAAAACTCTCTGGGGCAGAAAAGAACGCAGGGGAAGAGCTCAGAGCATACTCTGTGTTCTTAAACGGTCCATTATGAACTGCATGCTCGCATGATCAAAAATGAATTTTCAGAGAATAATAATGATAACGCTTCGTGAGCTTGTGTTTTGATACACTTTCCTAAGGGCCTTACAGATTTTAACTTATTTAATCCTCACAACAATTCCAGATGCTCAATGTTAGAAGATTTTTCAGATGCCCATTTTTCAGATGACAAAACTGAGGCACAGAAATATTAAGTAACTTTGCCCCCAAGATCACATGACTTAGCAGGGCAGCCTGAGATTGAAGCTCTGGCAGTCTGACTCAAGAGGCCACACCATTTGCCACGATGCTCTCCTGCCTCTACACAACCCTGACTCTAGCATTGCAGTGAAGAGCCAACCCTGACAGAGGAGGGACAGCAGGGGGAGGTGGAGGTCTGGAGTATTGCAGTTAAAGCTGTTTTCTTTAAAAAAATATATATTTTATTGCTTTTTTACAGAGAGGAAGGGAGAAAGATAGAGAGTTAGAAGCATCGATGAGAGAGAGACATTGATCAGCCACCTCTTGCACGCCCCCTATTGGGGATGTGCCCGCAACCAAGATACATGCCCTCCTTTGACCGAAGTCAAACCTGGGACCTTTCAGTCCGCAGGCCGACGCTCTATCCACTGAGCCAAATCTGTTTCGGCTAAATCTGGTTTTTTATTTTGGCTCTGCACCTGCCTTCAGGGTTATAGAGAGGCTTAACAATGGAGACAATGCTCCAATCAGAGGGCCTGACACATAGCATATGCCAATCCATGCTGTCCCCTCCCTCACCGGCTCCCACTGCCCCTGGGAAGGCCCACTGTGACTGAGCTGACTTTTAGAGCTTCAGCAAGGATCTGCTCTGCATCAGTCTTTCTTATTCCTGCTCCTCTCCTTCCTGCTGTTTCCTGGAGCAACGATTTTTTAAAAAAAAATATATTTTATTGTTTTTTTATAGAGAAAAAGGGGGAGGGATAGAGAGTTAGAAACATTGATGAAAGAGAAACATCCATTAGCTGCCTCCTGCATGCCTCCTACGGCCTCCTACATACCCTTGACCGGAATGGAACCAGTTTTGGCTGGAGCAACGATTTTGAAATGAAGCTATGATACGGAATTGAGCAGATCCTTTTAGATCCCTTTAGGGTTCAGGCTAGAGATTGTCAAGAGTTGGACCTTCCAGGGCACATGGATGAGCCAACATGACATCTTTTAACAAGGACGCTCTATCCGGGGACCACGTGGACTGCACTAGCACTTGTGACCCTAACCCTCTTTCGCATTTGTAGGCCAACACAGCTCTTCGGGAGGAGTAAATCCTGTTTCTGCAAAGACCAAAACACCTAAGGTGTTCGTGACGGAGGGAAAAGATGTTGCTCTTACTGGCGTCTGTGTGTTCTTCATCAGGCCCGACCCTTCCCGAGCCATCACCCCCGAGAACATCCACCAGGTAAGGGGCCAGGGCAGCCCTCCGCCCCGTTACCAAACACCACTTAGTTCTGCGGGAGGCAGCCATCACTTATTAAAAACTCCCTACATATCTAACACTCCTTTCAAAGAAGTATTTTTAAAAGCACTTAGAGCAAGCAATGGAGAGGACATTTTCTTTACATCTCTTAGGGAAGAGGACTAAATACTCAATATATTAATAGAAACTGATGTTACATTTTTGTGTGTGTGTGTGTGTGTGTGTGTGTGTGTGTGAGAGAGAGAGAGAGAGAGAGAGAGAGAGAGAGAGAGACAGTGAGGTCTTTCTTTTTAAAAATAATTCCTCATATATAATTTACTGTATAAGACATTCCATACATTGAAAATCAGACTTTTTAAAGTGAACATATATACAGTGGTACCTCGAGATACGAGTTTAATTCCTTCCGTAACCTTGAGGTGTCGGAAACTATGAGACGCTTGAGTCGCGGTAAACTGGTGGGTCCAGTGCAGCCAGCCGATCCGCGCAATTACTCGTATCTCAACTGTTGCTTGTATTTCAAAGCAAAAATTGCTCACTCGACTGCTCGTATCTCAAAAATCTCATGTGTTAGGGCACTCATATCTCAAGGTACCACTGTAACTTTATTCTTTTCTGTGCAGAATAAAGTTCATCGGTACATGTCTCCCCTGCCCGTAATAGGTGCATTATCTACTTGGTGGAGGTAAACTGGTAAACATCTTAAGCTCTATTTGTTTCATTTTTATTGTTATGATTGCAGTTTAGAATAGGATAGAGCTTATGTCTTATCCAGGGTGTGAAAAATAATAATATACTGGATGGAGATGCTGAATAGAAAAGCAGACAATGGCCAGACCATCTATAACAATAAAACTCTGACCTCCAACCTACAGCCACCTGCCCAGGAAAGCAACCCCCTGTCTACAGAAGACAAAACACAGAACCCCGGGTGGCCAGCCTGCTTGTAAGACTCTCAGGAAAGCCAACTAGAAAACTTAACTACTGTTACAGTAACTACTGTCACAGTTGGTCAGATTGGCCAGGATTTTATTCTTGAGTGCCAGTCTACTGAGGTTTTTTTTTAATTAATGTATTATATGTGTATATATCTTTCCATTGCCTCCTCCCCCACCCCCAGTCTACTGAATTTTTGTCCATACTTCCCATGGCCTTCTCTGGGGCCAACTAGGAAAAGCTAAGTGTGCTCTCCTGACCAACCACATAGGTTACTTTGCTTCTAGTTAGCGCTCCTCCAACTTCCCTAGGTCAGCACCCCCCAACCAGGACACCCCACAGAAGGCTCTCCCACTCCCCTGCCTGCCTCTGAGGCTGTGCCGCAGGCAGGTGATGGTGGCGAGCTGCCTTACTCCAGCAAGCTCCGAGTTACCGGCCTGTGCTTTTCTCGGGAGGCCTTCATTCACTTCCACAGGATGGTTGGCTAATGGGCGACACGCATATTAGTAGCTCTGTTGCGACTGAAGGTGATTTTTACAGTAAAGGGTCCGTTTGCTTTCCAGGAGGTGAGCTTTAACATGCTGGATGCTGCAGATGGGGGCCTGCTCAATAGCATACGGCGTCTGCTGTCGGACATCTTCATTCCCATGCTCAGGGCCAGGGGCCAGGGCTGGGGGGAGCTCGAGGGGCTTCCGGAAGCACCCCGCATTCGGCAGGAGTTCCTGAGCTCCCTGGAAGGCTTTGTGAGCGTCCTGTCGGGTGCGCAGGAGAGTTTGAAGGAGAAGGTGAGCACGAAGAAGTGACTCCAAAAATGGTCAAGGATGAGCGAATCAATATAGACGTGTGTAATACTTCCCTTAAATAGTCTTAATCCTGCTTTCTTGCAAATTTTGAAAAAATTTCATGGATATTATTTTTGTTTTGTTAATCTTCACCTGAAGATATATTTTTTAAAAAATATATTTTATTGATTTTTCACAGAGAGGAAGGGAGAAGGATAGAGAGTTAGAAACATAGATGAGAGAGGGTCATCCATCAGCCGCCTTCTGCACACCCCCTACTGGGGATGTGCCCGCAACTAGGATACATGCCCTTGACTAGACTCAAACCTGGGGCCTTTCAGTCTGCAGGCCGACGCTCTATCCACTGAGCCAAACCGGTTTCGGCTGAAGATAATTTTTCCATTGAATTTTAGGGAGAGTGGAAGAGAGAGGGAAAGACAGAGAGAGAAACAGCAATGTGAAACACATCGATTGATTGCCTCCTCATGAGCCTTGGCCAGGGCCCAGGTTGCAATGAAGGTATGTGTCCCTGACTGGAGATGGACCTGGCACCCTTTGGTCTGCTGAGCCAAACCGGTAAGGCTCAGGGGCATTTTTATTGCCCCTTCAAGATGTGGTGGTGACTAGAATTTAAATCTAGTCATTTAAATCCAGTCATCAGAGGTTCCATAGAAATGTTGACTATAATGGAAGACTCAGTCATGTCAGATGTGTGGTGCAGAGTATGAAATGCTTGTGGCATTGTTCTGCATCCCAGAAGAAAGGAACTTGGACCCAGAGTATGTGTGTTTGTGTGTAGTGTGTAATGTGTGTGTGTGTGTGTGTGTGTGTGTGTGTGTGTGTGTCTAGTGGGAGGTGATGGTGGGTAGAAATGAAGGAAATCCTGGAGGGGAGAGAGAAGAGAGGAATTAACACATCTGGAGAGGAGAGAGAGGGTCAGGCCCTTTGGTTCAGCCAGTGACCAAAATGCCTTTAGTAGTAAGTGTGGCAAATGTGAGCTTTAGCTTCTATAAAATTTGTCCCATCCGTATAAGCCTTTGTTAGGATTTTTAGGGTAGATGACAGCCCACACCCAACAGGGGTGGGAGGTAGAAGAATGGCGCTCATAATACCAATAACAATAAAGCACTCATTCATCTCAAAGGACAATGTCTTCAGTAAATATTGAGGTCCATTTTGTATGATGAGTGTTTAAAAACACACTGGGTTTCATTGTCAAGTCCAAATCCAACTTTACTCACCCCTTCCTCCTTCCTCCTCCTAAAATAAGTCTTTGTGTTGTCAGTGAGCTTGCTAACCATAAAGATGTTATCGAGGCAGGACAAGAGACCATGTCCCTCTGGTTAGTTTCCAAAAACGAATGTGATTGATTAGAAAATTATTCCTCTCCACCAGTCAATTTTCTTGAAGCTTCCCTACTTTCTTTGGTTTCTTGAGTTAACATTAATTTTCAAATTCCTTGTTAATTCCCAAATTCTGTGATGTTATGACTTCTTTTCTAGTTCAGTCTTTCTTTTTTTATCCAGAATTTGACCTCAGAACCCATCTTATCAAATGGTGTGCTCTGTATGTGGGGGGATTGGGTATTGGATGCCTCATTGTTTCAGGATATTTCTTCAGAAAGCAGTGTTGGTTTAGACGGGCGGGGACCCTTAAGGTAATTCCAAGCCAAGGGGTCAACCAGCGTGTGTGTGTGTGTGTATTTAAAAAGCATCATCTTACTATCTAATTTTCATTTTAATTAGGTGAACCTTCAAAAGTGTGACATATTTGAACTGAAATCCTTGAAGGAACCAATAGACTACGTGACTCTAGCTAATAACCCCGAGACCTTGGAAAAAATAGAAGGTTGTATGAAAGTATGGATCAAACAAACAGAACAGGTAATTTCCAGAAACCAAATATCAGTGGCCATGCTACTGAACTGGCCAGTGGACGAAGGTGTATCATTTGCTATTCGCATTTGCCTGAGGATTTTACCGTGGGTGCCTGAAAAGGTGAGAGGTCCCCCTGGGTTAATGTAGAGTCAGTCATTAGTTCGGAAGAGAGAGTAAGAATTCTGAGAGATGAAAGTTAATGACTGTATGCTTACATAAGTAGAAGACGGCGCTTTGCTATTTTCCCCTCAAGGCATAATTTACTTTGATGAGAACATCTGTCGAAATTCAGAGTTTTCTAATTTAGTGTGTCCTCCAAAGAGAGATTTTGCGACTTACCCTTAAAAAATATTTTCTGAAAAGTCCTAAGTGAAGGTGGACATGGCATCAAAAAATTACACACAATTGGGATTAACCAACATAGGCTTGGGACTTTCTACGGTGATGTTGTTTTGAGGTTATACATAGTAAATAAGTGTAACCAAGGAAATGTGCTTAGGTCAGGTAGTTTTCAGTTAGAACAAGTCAGTTTTTGTGGAGGGTGTAAAAATGGATACGTGTCAAGTTAGTAAAAGACTATCATTCAAAACATGCAAATGAGAAAGCCTGGAGCACGTTCAGGTAGCATCACTTATTTCCTTATTTTTTTTTGCTTATCTACAGCATTCATACCTCCTGCCCTGCTCAGTGGTTCACATTTGTCCTGTGCATTCACAGGTCCTCGCGGAGAACAATCAGCTGCGGAAGGAAGCCGATGACCTTGGGCCCCGAGCAGAGCTGGAGTACTGGAAAAAGAGACTGTCCAAGTTTAACTACCTGTTGGATCAGCTAAAAAGCCCAGATGTGAAGGCCGTGTTGGCAGTGCTCGCTGCTGCCAAGTCGAAACTTCTGAAGGTTGTTAGCCACTTTTTGCTGTACGAAGTGGGAAATTCATATTCTAGGGTATTTCAGATCACAGGAACAGAAACATGTTATTATACCCCCCATGGAAAAAAATGAAGATTGGATATTGCCCTTCTATAATTTTTGATACTGTGGGAATAGTTTTGGAATTAAAGATATTTGTTGGCTGATATACCTGTATGCATATGTATCATTAGAGGACATTGCATGTAATTAAGATGGCACATCATAGCACGATTATATATACAGTATGAATTCAGACCAACTAGGAGTAGTAGTAATGAAACTTATACATTATATATATATATATATGGTTCTGGTATATTAGTTTTATATTGCTGTGTTACAATTTACCCTCAAACTCAGCAACTTAAAGCAAACATTTAGTGTCCCACAGTGTGTGGGTCAGGAATTTGGGTGCAGGTTAGCTGGGTGCCTCTGACAAAGGATCTCTCATGAGGTTGTGATAAGTGTGTTGGCTCATCAGCAAGCTCGACTGGGGAGGATATGATTCCAGGTCACTCCTGTGGTTCTTGCAGGATTCAGTTGCTTTCTGGCTGTTGGCTGGAGGCTTCTTTTAGTTCTTTACCACTTATTGGGCCCCTCACCACCTGGCAGCTGGCTTCCATTGAAGGGAGTATGTGCAGAGTGCATCCCGCATGGAAGCCACAGTCTTTGGTAAACTAATTCTGGAAATGACATCCCATCACTTTGTCACACCCTATTCGTTAGAAGCAATGCTAGATTCAGCCCACAGTCAAGGGGTGGGGATGACACAAGAACATGAATACCCGGGGTCAGTGGTCACTGGGGACCCCCACAGAGGTGCCTACCACTCCTTGCATTGGTGCCATAAAGACAGTTTACTAGTCATTTGCATGGATGTTTCAATTTATGAAAATAATTTAAGTAATGATAATTTGTTTCAATAACTGCTTTAGATTCACCCTTTCTCATTGTTCAAAGAATACAACCATTTCATTGTGCTATAGTTCAGAAACATTAGTAGGGCTTCAATGAAGTCAGTTGAATATGTTGACTGGAGCTAAATCATTTCCTTTTACTTCTGTCCATTTTGAAATTCCTAGGTCATAGCACAGACCTGGTATATGGTTGGCAGTTAATAAATGATTGCTTCCCTCTTGATGATGCTCTGTCCTAGTAATTTAATAGGTTTTATAAGAGAAGGCCTAGCAAAAAAATTAAAATTACTCTTCAGTGTGACAGCATCCTTCATCCCGCTGGGTTCAGTTTTATGTAAGATGCACAGAGGCACAAAGTGAAAGTCTGGCCCAAGGGATATGTGGTGATTCTTAGCAGCTATTATACTGGAAGCTTCTCTATTAATAATTCCATTAAAATTGCTTTCCTGCACTGTGCTTAGACTTGGCGGGAGACGGACATCCGGATCACCGATGCAGCTAACGAGGCAAAGGACAATGTCAAATATTTGTACACACTTGAAAAATGCTGTGACCCCTTGTACAGCAATGACCCTGTGAGTTAATTGTTTCTACTCTCTCAGTCTCCTGATGGCCCTTTTATAACAGCTGAATTGAGTGGAGAGTTTTGGTTTGTGGATATTATAGTCTGTTGGAAAAGTCTTAAAAATCTCTTTTTATTTTTAAGAAAATGATGCGTATATATATATATATACATATACATATATATGTATATATATATATACACACACATGTCTATATACCTATATCTATCTATCTCTATCTCTATATTTACATTTACATCGGTCTATCATACTTCCATCTATCAAAGATGTATTTGTGATATTTAAAAAACATTTCTTGCATGTTGCATTTCCCATTAAATATAGCTGTTGACATTTTGGGCTACCCTACTGTGGGAAGAGTCATGGAGCAGGTGCTTTTTTTGAACTTTGAACTTTAGGAAGTACCTGCTTTTATTGATTACAAACTTGATTGTCAATTAACACAATCTCCTTGTCATTAAAAGAAAGTTGATGTTTCTTGCATTGAAATAAAATTTGATTAACGGAATATGACTAAATAGTAAAACAATCCTTGAATGTAGTTATGGAAAGTGTTAGGTAATATTTTAAAATTTTAAGTAAAAGTTACTTAGATGGCATGATTAGACTATTAGAATTTTGCTGAATTTGATATTTGTTTCCCAGAAAACTTTTATGGTGTCTTCCAGATATCCATGATTGATGCTATTCCTACACTTATAAATGCAATTAAAATGATCTATAGTATCTCTCATTATTACAACACCTCTGAGAAGATTACGTCTCTGTTCGTAAAGGTAAGAGAATAGCATAAAGTTTGCAGTGCGGTCCCTGATATTTTTTTTGGCAATGGTTAATATTTTGGTAATTAAAAATGACCATATTAATACAACCCGGTGTCTCTATATACTGCAATTTTTTAAAAAAGCTTAATCCCTTGATGGAGCTAGAATTAAGTTTATGTGAGAGGTTGATTCCGGCCAAGTCAAGAAGCATGATTTCTCAAAGTAATTGTTTTAATAAACATTGTGTTATTTATCTCATAAAAATGAAAAAAAGATTCTTGTTGGGATTTCTTACCTATGTTATTGAGCACATTATTTATTCCCATGGATAAATTTTAATTAAGAAAAAACGAACTATCTCCTGTTTCATATTTATAAGCTACTGTACCGAATTTATTTGATGCCACAGTTGTTTACTTGGTGTTATTAGGATGGTAATCTCAATAATAAAAGCCACTCGCAATGTTCCAGTAATCCATAAAGCAATTATAATGATTCTGCCAAAAAACCCGTAACGATGCTTAAACCTTATGTCCTAGCTCCTGAGTGTTTACCGTGAGCACTGTTGCTTTTCCCGCTCTGAATGGTCTCTGAGAAATAGATGACTTTTTTATTGCCAAGGCACCGTTTTAAATGTTGTATTAAAATAGAGGAATTTTCATCGTGACTTGCGCTGCGAATACTAATGCTGCGGGAATAGGGCCATCGGCCTCGCGTGCTCAGCGCAAAAGTCTTCTGCTTTCCCATCCAGGAGCAACGCAGCAGCTCCTGACCACACTTTGAAACTACATGTCCGGGTCATGGGGTCTAGTCCTTGGGCAGAAGACTCCAAAGTCAACTTGATTCGTTACTTTAGTAACAACACAGATTGACTTGCGTATTATTTGCAGGCCTTGTTGAATACAATTGTAAAACCACCATTTATCTAAATTTCCAAATCCTTTCATTATGGGAAATTTGAAGCTGGTACAAAAGAAGAGAGAATTGGCCGAGACCGGTTTGGCTCAGTGGATAGAGTGTTGGGTCCCAGGTTCGATTCCAGTCAGGGGCATGTGCCTTGGTTGCGGGCACATCTCCACTGTGGGGTGTGCAGGAGGCGGCTGATCAATGTCTCTCTCTCATCGATGTTTCTGACTTTCTATCTCTCTCCTTTCCTCTCTGTAAAAAATCAATAAAATATTAAAAAAAAAGGAGAGAGAATTGTATACTGAACCTCCTATACATACTATGCAGATTCAACAACTATTAACACATGGCCATCCTTCTTTCTCTTATATACCTGACCTTGGCACTAAATCCCAGCCATCATCTCATTCCATGCATACAGTAGTCATCCAGTTTTTCTTTAATTTATAAAAAATCACTGAGAAAAGTCTGAAGTCTTTTTAAAGTTTGGGCGGATGGATAAAATGTTAGTAGTTACCTACATGAGCTTGAATCTTTCTTTCTGTTGCCTTCTATCAACATGTCTGCTGAGATGATCATGTGGACAGTCCACATGACACTTAGAAACTGAGTTAGTTGGCAGAGCAAGCTACTCAAGGAGACCAGGGAAACTCTGAGCAGTGTTTAGGTTGGAAAGTGAGGCATTTCTAGGGGGCTTGAATTGTGGATTGTCCATGGTCCTTCCAACTGTGTGATTTCACAAATGTTTTAGATAATATATGTGTGGAATATTAAAATGCTGAACAATAGAAGCAGAGAGGAGAGTGGTGGTCGCCAGGGACTTGGGGGTTGGCAGAAGTGGGGAGATGATAAAACTGTATAAACTTTCAGTTATATAAGATGAATAATTTCTGGGAGTCTATAGTTAGCAATACTGTGACTATAGTTAGCAATACGGTGTTGTGCACTTGACATTTGCTAAGAAAGCAGATAATTTTTATTAAAAAAACTAGAGGCCCGGTGCACGAAACTTGTGCAGGGTGTGTGTGTTTGTGTCCTTCAGCCCAGACTGCTCCCTCTCCAATTTGGGACCCCAGGATTGGGCCTAAATAGGCAGTTGGACATCCCTCTCACAATCCAGGACTGCTGGCTTCCAAATGCTCACCTGCCTGCCTTCCTGATTGCCTCAAACCGCTTCTGCCTGCCAGCCTGATCACCCACTAACCACTACCCGTCCAGCCTGATGCCTAACTGCTCCCCTGCCAGCCTGTTTGCCCCTAATTGCCCTCCCCTATGTGCCTGGTCACCCCTAACTGCTTTCCCCTGCAGACCTAACCTCCACAACTGCCCTTCCCTGCAGGCCTGCTCACCCCCAACTTCCCTCCTCTGCTGGCCTGGTCACCCCTAACTGCCCTCCCTTGCAGGCCTGCCCACAACTGCCCTCCCTTGCAGGCCTGGTCCCTGCCAACTGCCCTTGTGGTGGCCACCTTGTGTCCACATGGGGGCAGGATCTTTTGACCACATGAGGGTAGTCATCTTATGTGTTGGAGTAATGGTCTAATGGTCAATCTGCATATTACTCTTTTATTAGATAGGATAGAGGAGGCCTGGTGCATGGGTGGGGGCCAGCTGGTTTGCCCTGAAGGATGCCCTGGATCAGGGTAGGTGTTCCTTTGGGGTGTGGGGTGGCCTGGGCGACGGGCCTGTGGTGATTTGCAGGCTGGCCACGCCCCCTTTCCCCCCAAGCAACCTAAGCGGAAGCTCTGGTATCTGGGATTTTTTTATCTTCTACAATTGAAACTTTGAAGCCTGGAGTGGAGCCAAGTCTTCTGCTCCCACAGCCATTGAAACTTAGTTGGCTTAAGCAGAGGCCTGGGCCCACTACGTTATGCAGAAAGCTTGGCTTCCTCCATCACCAGGGGCAACCCAAGCCTCCCTCCTGCTCTCTCTGTGGCCTTAGCCATCTTGGTTTGCTTAATTTGCATACTCGCTTTGATTGGCTGGTGGGCATGGCTTGTGGGTATAGTGGAGGTTTGGTCAATTTTCGTATTACTTTTTTATTAGGTAGAATTAAATTTGTTGGGATAACATTGGTTAATAAAGTTATAGACTTCAAGTGTACAGTTCTATAATACATCAATATTGCACTGTGTGTTTACCACCCAAAGCAGAGCTTTTTGTTTCACCATATATTTGACCCCTTAACCCTTTACTACCTCTCTCCCCCTTTCCCTCTGGTAACCACCATACTGTTATCTGTGTCTATGAGTTTTTGTCTTGTTTACTTGTTGCTTTTAGTTTTATAATCCACATATGAGTGAAATCATATGGTTCTTGACTTTTTCCATCAGATTTATTTTGTTAAGCACAATACATAATATATTTAAAATAAAGTTAAATTTATTTTCAGAGAGAAGAGGGGAGAGAGAGACATGGAAACATCAATGATGAGAAAGAATCATAGATCAGCTGCTTCCTGCATGCCCCCTACTAGGGATCAAGGTCCAGCAGAGGATGTGCAGAAGGCAGCCAATTAATGATTCTCTCTCATTATTGATGTTTCTACTCTCTCTTCCTCTCCTTTTCTCTCTGAAATGAATAAAAATATATATTTAAAATGCCATTGGGATTTTGATGGGGATTACATTAAGCCTTTATATTGCTTTGGGTAATATACTCACTTTAACTATGTTGATTCTTCTAGCCCATCAATATGTAATGTATTTCCACTTATTTGTGTCTTCTTCCATTTCTTCTAATAGTGTCTTGAGGTTTTCAATGTATAGGTCCTTCACTTCCTTTGTTAGAGAGAGCAGATTTTAAGTGCTATCAGCACATACATGAAAAATAACTACGTGAGGTGATGGAGGTGTTAATTAACTTGATTGTGGTAATCTTTTCACTGTGTACATCAAATCATCACACTGTACACCTTAAATATATACAATTTTTATTTATCAGTTGTGCCTCAATAAAGCTGAATAAAAGGACTAGTGCTTGATCATAGTTGCTATGGAAACAAACAAAGCCAAAGCTCAAGTCTACAGGTTGTACATCCTGAAAGGAACAAGAATTAAGAACCCTCTAGTCCAGTGGTTCTCAACCTGTGGGTCGCGACCCCTTTGGGGGTCGAACAACCCTTTCACAGGGGTCGCCTAAGACCATTGGAAAACACAGATACGATTCATAACAATTGCAAAATTACAGTTATGAAGTAGCAACAAAAATAATTTTATGGTTGGGGATCACCACAACGTGAGGAACTGTATTAAAGGGTCATGGCATTAGAAAGGTTGAGAACCACTGCTCTAGTCCAATTTATAATTGATAGCCGTCTTACGTACATACTATCATTTTATTGGAAAACTCCAGGTGACCAATCAGATGATATCTGCATGTAAAGCTTGTATTTCCAACAATGGAACCGCTTCTGTGTGGAGCCAGCCACAGGATGCTGTTGTGGAAAAAATACTATCTGCCATTAAAC
This sequence comes from Lasiurus borealis, assembly GCA_004026805.1. Classification (NCBI taxonomy): domain Eukaryota; kingdom Metazoa; phylum Chordata; class Mammalia; order Chiroptera; family Vespertilionidae; genus Lasiurus; species Lasiurus borealis. The sequence continues at coordinate 36,974 of PVJN01006144.1, read as the reverse complement.
TTAAGCAGGTAATGGTCAGCCTAAGAATATATTTAGGTAACGTTTCGTTGTTTTTATGTTGTGTTCGGTGATGCGTCTTTAATTATTTAGCAGTTATAATCTTGGTTGCTAAAAAGAACAGTAATTCTTCACTATTAATAAAGTTGCATGTTAATAAACCTTCTCAATTTATATGCTTATTCTACCCTCTTTGGGAGCCTTCTGTGTCCCAGCTACATACTGGGAGATACAAAGATGACTAAGTTGACCAGGGTTTTCTTAAGCTCCTGATAGACAGATGGGGAGATAGATACAGAGTGAGGCTATTGCTCACGTGGTGGGAGCAGGGTGAAAAGGCTGCTCCTTCGAGCTGCATTATGGGTAATTAGGAGTTCGCTAGATGGGAGGATGGGAGAAGATGCTATTCCAGCATGAAAAGCCTGGAAACTGGAAGGGCTTGCAGTCCCACCCTAACTTCGCCATGACCTTTGCTGAAGGGAACGAGGCTGTTATCTTTGTTGTTTTCCCTTTCTTATATTTTTTGCTTTTTGCTTTTAAGGAATACCAGCTCTGTTTCCACAAGACAAAACAAAAGCTTAAACAAGATCCAAATGAAAAACAATTTGACTTCAGCGAGATGTATATTTTTGGAAAATTTGAAACTTTCCACCGACGTCTTGCTAAGATATTAGACATCTTTACAGCCTTTAAGACATACTCGGTCCTGCAAGAGTCCACAATTGAAGGGCTGGAAGACATGGTCACTAAATACCAGGTATTGTTTTACAAACTAAAGCTGCTGCTCCTATCCATCACAAAAACTTGGATATTTTATGCAAATAACTATTTAAAATGATTCACATAGTTCGTAATGTGAAATATAAGCTCATCACCCTAAAACAATAAAGAAATCACATTTACTTGAGAATTGTGTAATGGTGCTAATATGTTCTTTTCAGGTGTGTGGTTATGATAATGACTTCCCAATAGTCTAAAATTAATCATCATTAGTAAAAGCATTTTCATTAGTAGCACCAGAAAAGTGTTTAAATATAACTTATCACTTTATTTATTCATGCAAGAAATATTTAATGAAGCCAGTGCTATGTGTCAGGCAGTCGTTCATACTGAGCTATGGGTGTCATGTGATTATGTCTGCTTGTAAGCAATTTATTGGGACACCTGTTAAAAATTAAAGGGATCGCATTTTATTGTAGCTTTGCCATTCCTAGTTAATTTTACTTTTAACTGCTTTATATTGTAAGGTATGCATGTGACTAATCTTAGTTTTTAAAGTGGGCACAGTGGTCATGGATGCAGACAATCATTTCTTGTTTGAGAACAGTGCCGTTGAAATTTAAAATGTTTGTACTTGAATTTCAAAAGGCTCAGAGAGCCCTATCCTGTTTGTCTCAGTGATTAGAGTGTGGCCCATGAACTGAAGGGTTGAGGATTCCATTCCAGGGCACGTACCTCGGTTGCAAACTCCATCCCTGGTACTGGTTGGAGCGTGTGTGGCAGGCAACCAATTGATGTGTCTTTCTCATATTGGTATTTCTCTCTGTCTCTCCCCCTCCCTTCCACTCTCTCTAAAAATCAATGGGAAAAATATCCTTGGGTGAGGATTAACAACAACAGACACACACACACACACACACACACACACACACACACACACACACAGTCTCATATAATTAAAAATCATTTAAAAAAAATCTTCATCTGAAGCTATGTTTTTTATTGATTTTAGAGAGAGAGAAAGGATGGAAGAGAGAAAAAGAGAAAAAAAGAAATATTAGCATGAGAGAGAAATATCCATCAGTTGCCTTCCGTTTGTGCCCTGACAGGGGATTGAACTTGCAACCATTTTGGTGTACAGTACAATGCTCCAGCCAACTGAGCCACCCATCCAGGCCTAAAAGATCATATAATTTATTGCCAGTTTCTTTTGTATTTAAACAGTTGAAGCCAGCATAAGTAGTCTTTTATTTCCTAAGTATACCAGATTATGGGAGAGAAAAAGAAAATATCTTTCTTATGTAGCAGGAAACGTTTTAGGTGAATCCCTTGAAATATGCAAGATAGAAAATCTGTACTTTGAAAGTGACAGTTTTGCAAGACAAAGAGGGAATATATCCACTTATTTTCCAATTTGGACTCTATTCTTAATGAAAAAAATAACTGTGGAACATATTTTAAAGTTTATCTTTGAGTGAGAAGTTGAACTCTATGTCTGAGAGTGGATAAAGATGATTCTAACCTGATAAAAATACTGGGAAAAGAAATTGCTTTGGAAATCTAAAGTGCAATACTAATTAAAATGGATGAGCCAGAGGGTAGTGAAATAAAATGTGGATGGTGCAGGCAAGCGTAAAGTGAGATTTTTGTGTTTTAGTACCAGTATTAGAAGCTCCAAATGGCATCCATGGGAATGTATCTCAGGCTTCTCATCTGGCTATCGAGGCCCTGCCTCACCCCCCCCAACCCCCCCTGGCATGCTCCCCTTCTCCTCATTCTATGATCTCCAGATGCAGTTCAGTCCCCCTTTAGGCTTACAGTGCTTTTTTCTGGAAAATTCTGCCTTTGAATTTTCACACAGGTATTTCCACCTTAGCCTCCAGATCTTGGTTTCAGGACCCTCTCTAAATCGTTCACCTTGACTTCTGGTTTACCTCAGACACACTGTCACATTTCTCATTTCTCACTGTGTAAAATCACTCTGTTCATTTGTTGGTGACGTACATGGATTCTGGCCATCTCTCTCCCACCCAGGTTGTAAGATCCCCAGCATTAACTGGTATATAGTAGGTGTGCAGTAAACATATGATTTCACTCATATGTGGCGTATAAAATGGAAAGTAGCAGATGAAAACATAAGAAAACAAACTCATAGACACAGATAACAGTGCTTATCAGAGAGAAGGGGTTTGGGGCGGGTAGGAAAGGGTAAAGGGAGCCACATATATGGTGACAGAAGATGATCTGACTTTGGGTGGTGAGCACACAATGCCACATCCTGATCATGTGTCATAGAAATATACATTTGAGACCTATATCCTCTTATTAACCACTGTCACCCCAATACAGTCAATTAAAACTATTACTTAAAATCTGTCAAATAAAGAACTAAAAATCTGCACTTTGAAAGTTTTGCAAAATAAAGAGGGGATAATATACCCATTTATTTATTTTTCAATTTGGACTTTAAGTAGATTGAGTATGATTAGTTGGTTTAAAGGTCACAATTAATTGGTTTATTTACTTAATACGGTTAAGTGACCATTAAATCCAATCATTGAGCAGAATTTTCTAAGAGCTTCAAGTCTTTTTAATTACCATGTTTAAATGTAGAGATGTAGCTTTTTCATGCTTCTTTTTTTACCCTCTTTATATAACACGATGGGTAACATTACAATATATACAGTTTCCAGTAGTAAATACAGCTAATTTTGTAGCTATACAGCATGAAAGAGTAGGGTGTTTTATTATTTTTTTAAGTATAGTTTATTGATTTTTTACAGAGAGGATAGGAGAGCGATATAGAGTTAGAAACATCGATGAGAGAGAAACATCGATCAGCTGCCTCCTGCACCACCCCTATTGGGGATGTGCCCGAAACCAAGGCACCTGCCCTTGACAGGAGTCAAACCTAGGACCCTTCAGGATGCTCTATCCACTGAGCCAAACCGGTTAGGGCAAGCAGGTTGTTTTAACTAGCAAACTTGATTCACAGAGTTATGCAGTTTACACATTTTTGTCTATTAAGATATTTGAATTGATATATAAATGGAAATGACTTTGAAGAGGAGACTGCAGTAGGAGGCCCAACATCCTTCATAAAAATTATATGCCTGTGTCAACAGCGTGGGCTCCAAGTTTGCGAATGGCTTAGGACCTGGTTAAGAATGATCACAGGGCTTTATAGCTCATTATTCAGAGCAAACAAAGCTTTGGATAATAGCGTTTCGAGGAGATGAATTGCCTAATTTGTCCTCTTGTAGTCATAGACTGCCGCTTTGCAGGGCAGAGAAAGCCAATTAATTCTGGAGAGTCTTTAAATGGTAGATTGAGGTTTGACGTTTTATTTAAGCCATTTGAGGTTTCGAAGATAGTATATCATCTGCGGATATTATAACTGTTTTCTTTCTAAGTTTGTGTTCTGTTAAAGTCTTATTTATTTTCTGAGAAGTCAAACTTCAATGAAAAATATTTTAGTAACTTCTCTGGGCTTGTTTTTTTATTATTTCAGATGTGACTAGTAAGACATTTTTAGAGAAAACACCTCTCCTGCTTTTCAGATGTGGTCTTTATTTTACATTTTTTCTTCAGAAAGACATTAAGCCTCATGAAAACGCTTTCCAAATGATTTCTTTGACTGCACCAGGCGACATTATGTTGCTGTAATAAGCGTTAAGCAATGTAACTAAAGAAATAAGCTCCTTTTAAGTTGCCTCTTTGGTAATGATTGTCCAGGTTCTACATTTAAAGGGTATATTTAATTATGTGATGCTAGAATATTGAAATGGCCTATTTCTTTTATAACGTCACAGGATATTGTTGCCGCCATAAAGAAAAAGGAATATGATTTCTTAGACCAGCGGAAAACAGATTTCGACCAGGATTATGAAGAGTTTTGCAAGCAGACCGATGACCTTCATGTAGGTTGTGTAATAGAATACCGGTTACAGGCGTGTTTGTTTTCTTCCTCTGTTCTGTCTCAAGCTGCTAATCACGACCATCAGCAAGGCAAGGCGTCTTCATCACGGAGGTGACCGGCAGCCACCTCAGCCTGTGATTTCCGATGAATAATTGAAGGCTCTTTTTCATAGATTAAAGGGCCATCAGTGTAACTTTGGGTAATGATCTGTAATCATAGATGTCTACATACCTTCCATCTTACTTCTTAGGCTATTAACTTTCATCTTCTGTTGAAAGGTGGAATACAGAATTTTATCTCCTTTTGTTTATTGTACAGCAGTGATTACGACCAGAGGTCATTTAAGCAAATGGTCAGTGATGTTTGGCAGGTCCCAAAGGCAAGGTGGCTGCTGGCCTTAGAAACAGGACTGACTCAGCATCTGGACCCCTTTCTCTCTTCCTTCTCTCAGCCATTCCTCTCCCTCCACGCTCCCACTCTCCCACCCTCACTACAGACCAGCCATCTTGACTGTCATTCTGCATGAACAGTGTATTGCTGCCATCAGCTTCTGAGAACAGATCACGGGTCCAGCCCCACCCCCAAATTCCGAAGGAGAATGATGGGTTCTCACCCTGATCCATGAGGTAAAGCAGGAGAGACAGCACCCCCTTGTGGTCTTTGGGGATATTTGCTATCAGAGGAGGAGAATCAAGGAGGGTAAGGGGAGGAGACAACCCAATAGATGTCTATCATCATTAATCTCAAAGACTTTTTTTTTCATCCCAGTGAGGCAAAAATGTGCACTATTCTGATTATAAAAGGAAAATGGCCATCTGCTACTGCTTTTCTAGAAAAGAAAAAAACATGGGTACACTTGAAGGAAAAAAGAACTCGGGCATTTTGGAGGGGTGGGTTCAGTGGTAGAAAGAATCATAATAAAACTTGCTAATTCTATATGCGGGTCCTATTCTAAGCACTTTATAGGTGTTAATTCATTTAATTATCCTATAAAGTGCGTGCTCGTTGTGTCCTCATTTTGCAGAGGAGAAAATGAGGCTCTTTGAGGTTAAGTGACTTGCCGGAAGTCACAGCGATAACAAATGGTGGCGTGGAGATTAAGCCCAGGGAAATCTGCTCCAGGATTTAAGTTTTTAACCATTATGTTATAAGACACATTTTAGTTGATAGGAAGACATAATGCCTGTAATAATTTAAGGGGATGATTCAGACACGAGGACAGCAGATCTTGATCTCTTCTTGTTGGAAACTGATGGACAGTGGCAGATCTGGACTCTGTGCTCTGTGGTCAGTGTGCATTTCTCAGTCCTCATCTGCTTCCCAGCACTTTCTGGTGTCTGCTACTTCCTTAGCTTCTGTGTGGAATCCAGGTTGATGGTGAACACCTCGAGGGCAGGAACCATGTACCTTCCTATTTGTGTCTCCAGGCCCTGGTGGGGGGCACCTATAATTGGGGAGCAAAGAATGTTTGTGGAATCAAAGTCCGAGTAATGGTTTAATAAGAACTGGATTTATTGTAATTAAACAAGTATTTACTATACATCAATTATGTATTAGGCTCCTATGCTGTGGGTTATGAATATAGAAATAAGTCAAGTAGATTTGCTCTCACCGCTCACAGCAGACAGAAGGCAGATATGTGTGATGGTAGAAAAACAAGTACATATATGTTAGAAGTATAATATTCTGATATTGTACCAGGCCTTGGGGATGCAAAGATCAAAGTCTGAAGAATTCCTTGAGAAACTAGAGGGAAGACAAGCCTACAAAACATAGTATAGAATCTTAGAATTGCTATAACCCACAGGGCAGGATGTGAGCTTAGGAAAACAACAGTCCCATACTTCCGCTTGTCTGAGAGGAGCGAAGGCTCAGAGGGGAAGTGATGCTTGATGCTAGCACAGTGTTTATTTTTTCCAAGTAAATGGAGGGAAATGAGTGGAAAGAGGAGATCTTTTCAAGCCTGTGTCTATTTTTTAAAATAAATCTTTATTGTTCAGATTATTACAGTTGTTCCTCTCCCCCCCCATAGCTCCCCTCCACCCAGATCCCACCCACCTTTTGCCCCCACTATCCTTATCCTTAGATGTACGGTTTTTGTCCTGTCTTTTCCCATACCCCCCACACCCCTTTCACCCCAAGAATTGTCAGTCCACTCCCTTTCTATGCTTCTGATTCTATTATATTTACCAGTTTATTCTGTTCATCAGATTTTTTAGTCATTTGATTTTTAGATTCACTTGTTGATAGTTATGTATTAGATTCACTTGTTGATAGTTATGTATTTGTTGTTCATAATTTTTATCTTTACCTTTTTTTTTCTTATTCCTCTTCTTAAGGAATACCTTTCAGCATTTCCTATAATACGGGTTTGGTTATTTCATATAATATTGGTTTGATGAACTCCTTTAGTTTTTTCTTATCTGTGAAGCTCTTTATCTGCCCTTCAATTCTGAATGACAGCTTTGTTGGGTAGAGTAATCTTGGTTGTAGGTTCTTGCTATTTATCACTTTGAATTATTCTTGATACTCCTATCTGTTGAGAAATCAGCTGACAATCGTATGAATACTGCCTTTTAGGTAACTAACTGTTTTTCTTGTGCTGTTTTTAATAGTCTCTCTTTGTCTTTTGTTCTTGGCATTTTAATTATGATGTGTCTTGGTGTGGTCCTCTTTGGATTCCTTTTGTTTGGGATTCTCTCTGCTTCCTGGACTTGTAAGTCTATTTCTTTCACCAGGTGGGGGAAGTTTTCTGTCATTATTTCTTCAAATAGGTTTTCTGTATCTTGCTCTCTCTCTTCTTCTGGCACCCCCATAATTCTGATATTGGTATGCTTAAAGTTGTCCCAGAGGCTCCTTATACTATCTTCATATTTTTGGATTCTTCTTTCTTTTTCTATTCTGGTTGGGTGTTTTTTGCTTCTTTGTATTTCAAATCTTTTACTTGATTGTTGGGATCCTCTAATCTACTGTTGGGTCTCTGTATATTATTCTTTATTTCAGTCAGTGTATGGTTAATTCCTATTTGGTCCTTTTTGATATCCTTGAGGGTCTCACTAAATTTATCAGCGGTTTCTAGAAGATTTTTGAGTAATCTTATAAATGTGGTTTTGAACTCTATATCCAGTCATTTGCTTTCCTCCATTTCTTTCATTTATGACCTATTTCTTTGTCTCTGCACTTTGGCTGCTTCCCTGTGTTGATAGCATGGCTTTGTGTGCTCAGTGCCCTATAGGGCCCGATGACTCAGCCTCCCTAATTACTTGAGGTGGACACTCTTGGTGCACCCCTTTGTGGGCTGTGTGCATAGTCTTATTGTAGTTAAGCTTTAATTGTTGTTGGTATCACTGAGTGGAATTAACCTTCAGGCCAATTGGCTGTGAGGATCAGCTGTGTCTATGCTGAGAGAACTTCTGTGCTGGAGACACCTTTATGGGGCAAGACTTGCTTCAGTGATTGATGCTCACTAAGTCTGCTCCCTGAGTGTGTCCCCTTATGGATCTGAGGAGTTGTAATCTAGATTGTCCCACTCAGACCACTGGGTACACTGGCTCTTGGATCTCCAAGGAGGTGCAAATGTAGCCTCTGCCTGAGGCCATCCATCAGGAGCTACTGAGAGATCTGCAGATTCCACTTCTTTGTTTGGGGTTTGGATGAGACCCAGCTATGAAGCAATGCAAGCTGCTGTGGGGCCTTGGGCCTTTTTTTTTTTTTTTGGATGTTCTGGATCTCTCTGACCCAGCTGCAGTTTGTTAGGTAATTTTAGATTGCAAAGGTCCAGGCCATTCATATGCAAAAGCCTCTGCATACAGCTTGGATGGGGCAGAGTCTCAGGGAATCAATAGGGCAGAGCAAATAGCTATCATTGATCCTCAGCTCTGACCTAAGAGTCTCCTGGTCTCAGTGTTCCTTGATAATCTCTGCAAGCACCTCTAAGAGAAAGCTACCTTGGAGTTCTGCCCAATGCCAGATAGTCCAGTTTCTCCCCGTATGAGTCTGGGTCCCCAGAATTTCACTCAGAACTGGAGTTCAGAGCAGTTGGGAGTCTCTGTCTCCCTCCCAATTGAAAAAGACAACCGAGTTCTCAGTTGACAGCCCTTTCCACGCGTGTGCCTCAATACCTCTCCACTTTACTTCTGCACCTCCTCTGAATCTCAGTGTTATTTTCTCTTTCCTTCTAGTTGTAGAATTTCCACTCAGCCAGCCTTCCTGTTGTTCTGGATGATGTCCATTTTGTCTGTTAGTTTTAGTTTTGAAGTGGTTGTGCGAGGCAGCAATTTCAGGTATTTACCTATGCCAACATCTTGGTTTCTCCCTGTGTCTACTTTTTATAAAACCAAGAGTATAACTTTGTAATTGCTCTACAGCCTGGTTTTAAGCATTAGTTATAGACAGTTCCCATTCTCTGAAACCTTCTCTTTTTAAAAAGTCAATGCTATTAATGTCTATGTTCCATCTCAGTAATGGTCCATTTCTCCCTTTGGTTGGACAACTACTTTCTGTTTGACTTCTTTGTCCCTTTCTCCACCCTCTTTCTCTTAACTGAACTGTCTATTCTCCTTCAAATAATTCACGAATTCAGCCCTTTTCTCTATAAAGTCAGGGTGAAGATCCCAACCCTCCTACGAGTCTGGACGGGGTGAGTCGGGGAGAGGATTCGTATTGGAGACAGGAATGGAGAGGCTGGGTAACTGTGGCATCTTTAGGATGAAACCCTGGGGTGGGGGGTGGGTACGTAAGTGATTCACATCAGGGTTGTATGCAGGACTCCACTGTAAAGCAATCAGAGCCTGGAATCCTGTCCGGATTTAGAATTCATGCTGGCTCCAACAGGTTAGAATAGGAGCTGGGAGGCCATGTAAGAGGATGAGTGTGAGAATTCCTTGCCCGGACTCCAGAAGATTATAAGAACAGAACTCATGCTCAGAGAGAAGAAGGAGACTAATTCAAGGTCTTATTCATAGAGAGCTCAGCGTGGGCCTTTGTGAAGTTATAGGGTGGAAAAGCAAGGAAAATCCGGTTCCAATGACAGGGCTCAGTGAAGATTTGCTGATGTCTGAAGTTATAGGGAATGGAGGCATTGCAAGTGCTCCAGTTCTGCACAATTTATGCTTAGAGATTTTTATATAGTGAAAATACTTGGGTAGACCAACACCACTGATCTTGATAAATCCAGTAGAAGAGTGAGAAGTATTAGAGGCACATTGTAATAGGGTTACTTTTGTTCAATGGTGCAGGAAGCACTGTGGCTTGCTCCCTGATAGTAACATCTCTTCAAGGGTTAAGTGTTTCCAGTGGGATCCTGGATATTTCCGGCTGGTCATCTTGCCAAATTACCTATAATAGAACCAAGCTCATCTCTGTACTAATTTTCACTGCACATGCAACTGGCTTCCCAATTTGATCACTATATAAATTATTGATCTCCTTAGAATTATAGAGGCTTAAAACTTCTTTCTGGTAAATTGAGAAAAAAGAAATTGATTGGAACTTTCCCTTAAAGCATAAAATAGAGACATAATGAAAGAACTTTTCCGGTCTTTTAGTTAATTCAATTTAGATTTTTAATGACAACTCTGCTAAACCTGAGATAGAACAAAGAATAAATCATGTGCTTTGTTTTTAGGTGTAGTTATTTTTATTTATTTTTATTTTGACAAAATTCTACAGTCCTATAAGATGTGTGAGGTTCTCGGAATAGCCCATGGTGAAACTCATTTTGAAAAATAGATTTAAGGGCTTTAAGAAATAGATATTTAGGTCATTCTTTTTGAACTTATCTTCTTGGGAGATATTTATTCATTTGTCCTGTAGGGGTCTCGTGGCCTGGGCTGTGGAAGTGTTTCTGTGGAGTGGCTTTGTGTTCCTTCCGCTGGGCCCCAGTGGTTTTGCCATCCCAGACTAGCTTTTATGTTAATTTCTTGGCTTAGACCTCTCTCATCTCACGTGTAGAGTAACTCAGACCCCTCCTCTAGGTGTGCACTGGCATGGAATTTCAATCGCTCCAGGATAGGGCTCTGTAAACTATGCCCATGGGCCAAATCCGGCCTCGCCTGATTGTTCACAGGTCATCTTTGGTTGCTTTTGCACTGCAGTGGTAGGTGGGCAGTTTTAAAAGAGACCCGTGTCCTGTGAAGTGGGAAATACTCATCCTCTGGCTATTTTATAGAGAAAGTAAAGGGCTTGTTTTATCTACTCACAGCCTTGGCCAGATGGCAAGACCCCCTACTGATTTCCCCAACTTGTAGACCAACTTGTAGACCAGCGGTTCTCAACCTGTGGGTGGCGACCCCTTTGGGGGTCGAACGACCCCTTCACAGGGGTCGCCTAAGACCATCGGAAAATGCAGATATTTACATCACGATGCATCACAGTAGCAAAATTTCATGGTTGGGGGTCACCACCACATGAGGAACTGTATGCAAGGGTCGCGGCCTTAGGCAGGTTGAGAACTACTGTTGTAGACAGTCATTTAACCCCCTTGCATGACTGGACAGAACTGCAAGTGCGTTGGCTTTCTGCAGGGGTCTGTTGAGGTGTTAGGACCCCACCACTTCTCTGCCCACATTGATGAAGCCTCAAGCCTAACCCAGTCCCTGCATCTGACCCAGTACCTCTGGAGCCTGCCACGGGCCCACTCCCGGAACTGCTCTGGCTCTGTAGCCCCTCTGTGTTCTGGCTTTTGGGCATTTTACTTTTCTTTCAAGCTCAGATGAGTATGAAGTTTTCTGTTCTGTTTTGTCCTCTATTACATGTGCTTGTAGAGAATGGGAAGCTCTTTTTTTTTGATGCTAAATAGGACTTTCCCCAGTGCGAATTCGTTGTTCATAATCACACTTTATTCTGTTTTAGAAAGAGTTGCAGAACTTCATGGATGTTACATTTGAGAAGATTCAAAACACAAATCAAGCTCTAAGTATGTTAAAGAAATTCGAAAGGTAAAAAATTGAGAATAATCTAAGTTCCATTTTCTATCTTGTGACTGCCTATCATTTTATTACTTACTGTTCAAGTAATTCAAAAAATGTACCTAGATTTTCCCATATTTTAAATATTGATACTATTTTAGAAACCACTTTATTGCAATCTGATGGATTGATACTATTTTTTTAAAATTAGCCAAATATCTTATTTTCTTTCATTAGCCTATGTTTTAAAATGTCTTAATAAAAGAGATTGCTACATATTGTCCCAGTAATTCAAGTGTCTCACTTTAAAAATTCAGATTGAATATCCCCAATCTTGGTATTGATGACAAATACCGGTGTGTCCTCAAAAACTACGGGGCTGACATTGATATGATCGCGAAGCTGTACACAAAGGAGAGGTGTGATCCTCCATTGGCCCGCAACCAGCCTCCCATCGCTGGGAAGATTCTGTGGGCCCGCCAGCTCTTCCACAGGATTCAGCAGCCGATGCAGCTCTTCCAGCAGCACCCCGGCGTGCTCCTGACGGCGGAAGCCAGGCCCGTGATCCGTAAATACAACAGGGTGGCCAAGGTACTCCTGGAGTTTGAGGTTCTCTACCACAGGGCGTGGCTTCAACAAGTAAGTCTGCACGTTTATGTTCTTCAAAGATGGCTCCATTGTCAATCAATGGGAAACCCTCTGCTAGTGTTGAACCGTTTTATTTTTGTAGAAATTTGAGTTTGCAGGTATTTTATAAGACAGGTTTGGTTGGATATAGGTTAGGTAGTCAGTCAAAGACTGTAATATGTCCATGAAGAAAAATAATGTTTCATTTTGGAAAAAAAATTCATAATCAGGTAACAAATTCACTTTTACTTAATTACAGACTTTTAAGGGAGAAGACCCTATTTATTGGTTCTTTTAGTTGGTTGGTTAGGATTTCTTTCTTCTTTTCCTCCATTCAGTTTCTTAATGTGTCAGTGAACGCTACTATGAGTGTTAATCGAAGTCTTAAGTTTTCTTTGTCTGTGTTGGGTTAATCAAATTACATTTCAAAACCTACCAACTCTTGTAGAATGGCAAAAAGGTGTTTTTTTTTTTTCTTTGTATTTTGGAGGATAAAATTCAGCCTCTTTTAGGCTTCAAAGATGGTTTCTCATTTTCCTGGTTCACCTTTTGGTATCTGAGCCAATATAAAGATGTCTGTTTCCATAGTGGTCTTCACTGCTTTTCTAAAAATAACTGAACACTGAGTTTAGTAGGTTTTTATGATACTTTTATTTGGAAAAAAATAACCAAGTAGAAATGAATGTATCAAGGAGCTAAATGGTTTGAGAAGTCACCATTCATTGCGGTACCCACTTACATGTCAGTGTGAGGGAATCATGACCCATGCATTTTGTTGAATGAAATGTGCAACATTATGACCAAGGACCTGAAGGCCCTTTTCGGAAGTAAACTTAGGAGAAGACTGTCTTTTTGAGAAGCTCAGCTCCATGGAAGAACACGTAATGATCCTCTCCCAGGAATGGCTGAGCTGTGGATTCTGTGTGTGCATTGAACTTTCTCATGGTAATACTGTTGATTTCATCTCACAGATTGAAGAAATTTACGTAGGACTTCAGGCTTCTTTGTTGGTGAAAGCTCCAGGCACGGGAGAATTGTTTGTAAACTTTGACCCTCAGATACTGACCTTATTTAGAGAAACAGAGTGCATGTCACAGATGGGTCTGGAGGTTTCATCGCTGGCAGCTGCCCTTTTCCAGAAACGGGATATATACAAAAAGAACTTCAGTAACATGAAGGTACAGTGCTCTCCCCTCCCCCATCCAACCCCCTTCCTGGCTAGCTCCAGCTTGCATTTTAGAAAAAAAGGTGATGTGTCACTCTTGAGGAATAAGAATGACTGGAGTGGAATGACTGATGGGGAGAATGACATGGAATGAGGCTGTGAAGGTGGCAAGGTCAGGTCATTATAGATCCTATAAAACCAAGGTGGTAAGTTTGAGTGTACCAGGATGCCATTGGAGAAATTTGAGCAGGAAAAAAGGCATGATGTCTTTTACCATAAAAATCATAACAAGCATGTCATTGTGAAGCCAGTTTGAAGGCAGTTCAGGATGGAGATGATGGGAGTTGAACGAGGATGCCAGCCAAGGAATAGATCAGTGAATTAGAGACTTATATCAACAGGCAGGTTATGGGAGATCTCAAGGGTGAGTTCTCTGGTTTTAGTGTGAGCACCTCAATGGATTTACCTAAAGTATGGCGGTTGCAGACTGCTGCTTGTGTAAGTTACATTCTGCACAGCTTGCTCAGTAACGTACATTGGTCCTGAATATCCATGTTCCACTGACAGAGATGGCAAAGTCTGGAACTAGATTATTTTGGGGTGCAGGAGGGATTCATTTGTTGCCACCTTACATATAAGATGATTTTTAGAGATCAAAGTGGAGGTGTTATCTAGGCAGATAGATCGTAAGTCCCAAATTGAGTGCAGAAGTCAAAATTGAAGACAACATTTGAAAGTTATCAGAATATAGTTGCTATTTAAAGTCATTGTCCCATGAGCTATCCAAAGAAGAGCATGCAGGTAAAGAAAAGAAGAGGGTCTAGACCCCTGATGAGCTCCAATATTAATAAGTCTGAGAGAAGAGGCCGAATATGCCAGTAAAATTAAAGATTGACCTTTGAGTATCAAGGAAGTCAAGGGTAAGGAAAGTTTCATGAGGGAGACATTGGTTAGCAGTGACAAGTGGTACCCAGGGATACAGCTATAATATTTGACAAGAAGGACCACTGTTACAGTTTTTTAGTGGTTAACATGATAGGAGGCCAGTAAGGCCATGCATTTGCATAAAGTTGTACATTTTAAACCATTTTCATGTTTATTATTCCATTAGATATGTTCCAAAATCATGTACAAAATCACGTAAGGGCAAAAATTATTATAACATTTTATAGATTGCAAAAATGTACCTCAGAAATGACGTAGCCAAAGTCTCATAGCTAATAAAGGGCAGAAGTAGGACCAGAAACCAGATTTTGAATCTGCTCTTTTTTATTCCTCCATGTTATATTAAAAAGCTAATATTGGCAACAGACATACATTCCTGAAATGTGGGCTCACCACCTACTAGTCAGCATGCTGGGATTCCCTTTTAGACTTTTCGTGCATGTCAGGAAAATCACCTAGTCAGTGTACATATTTACAAAAAAAGTAGTATTTTTTTTTATTAAGTATAATATTTATAAGCCCAGCTGGTGTGTGGCTAAGTGCTGAACATCGAACTCTGAACCAGGAGGTCACAGTTTGGTACCTAGTCAGGGCGCAGGCCAAGGTTTCGGACTTGATCCCCAGTAGGGGGCGTGCAGGAGGCAGCTGATCAATTATCAATGATTCTCTCTCATTTATCTGTCTTTCTCTCTCCCTTCCTCTCTGAAATCAATTAAAATATATTAAAAAATATAATATCACTGATGATAATTTTGTCCACAGAATTGTTTCAATTATCTGTTGCATGTAGCAAAGGACCTCACAGTGTAGTGGCTTAAAACAACCATTTAATTATATCTCATGATTTTGTAGGTAAAGCATTTAAGCAAGGAGATTTTTCCTGTTTTGTGAGGTGCTGACTAACGTTATTTAGTTCAGCTGACAGATATTCAGTCTTGAAGGTCTAAGATGGCCCTATTCTTTTTGTTTGGTTCTTTGGTGGGGATGGCCGGAAGATTTGCTCAGCTGGCACTAAGGACGGGACCAATTACATGTGGACTTCCAGTATGGAGGCCTCAGGGTAGCAGAATTTCTTATATGGCGGCTCAGGTTTCCAAGAGCAGGTGTTAAGTAAATAAAGAGGAAGCCTTATGGTCTTTAGCGCAGCCTCAATATCTCATGGCCTCACTTTTGTTATGCTCTGTTGGGCTCCATAAGCCCACCCAGATTCGGGAGAGGGGCATAAACCCCACCTATGAAGAGAGAAGGGTCAAAGAATGTTT
Source organism: Lasiurus borealis (assembly GCA_004026805.1). NCBI lineage: Eukaryota > Metazoa > Chordata > Mammalia > Chiroptera > Vespertilionidae > Lasiurus > Lasiurus borealis. Next base: position 21,431 of record PVJN01006144.1, on the reverse strand, counting down.
TTAAACCACTCAGTCGTAAATGACAATTTGAGCAAGTACATTGTCCTCTGGTTAATATTTATTGTATCTTGAAGGTGGAAAGAGTTAAAGGTTCCTACCTGCACGAGTAGCTGGTAAGAGCAGATCTAGTGGCAGATCTAGGGGAACCATCTCAGGTGTCACAGAGTTATTGTGCTACATGTTTAATTCAGCTTCCAGGCCTCTACAGATATGCAAAGTAGCCGAGAGCTTGTATTCTTCATCTATTTCTTGGAAGGCAGTTCAAAGTGGAAAGAGATGAGCCAGTAGCTACAAGTATAGATTCTGAAGCCAATTTGATCTGGATTCAAACAGTTATCTTTGGGCAAATTCCTTTACCCTCCTAAGCCTTAGTTTCTCATTTTTAAAATGGATGAGAAATACTTCACGGGATTAAAGGATTAAGGTAGGACATAGAAAGGTGATTGTAGGAACTGCTTCCCAAATGGAATAAGTGATGGACAATAAAAAAAAAGGAAAGCAGTAGAGAAAAGCTTCAGGAAATGTATAAGTAGTTGCTATAATAGAAACTTCAAATTTAGGCTTTCTGAAAGTGGCTTTTATGGATATTGAAAGGCTATATAGAAATTATGAAAAAGTATTATATTAAAAGAGGATTATTTGGCACATTTAGGAAATGTTAGCTTTAACAACATTCATAAATTCCACAAGGCTTCTTACTTTCTTCTTGCAGTTTTCTCAGAATTGGTAATATTAGTTGACTGTGCAAGAAAGGAGATATTGTATATAATGTTTTCCAAACTTGTCCATCTAGAGATAGTTTTTCTTATGGGATCTCTGAGGCATGGATTTCAGGGAAAACACTTTAGGAAACGTTGATCTAATAACAAAAAACACCAACATGCACATTAACAATATGAGCTTAAAAACAATTGTATTAAACCAGTGTATTAAAGTTACTTGATTATAATTAATTATTGTTGATGTTAGCAGTATCATAAAAAGTACTTTTTATTTAAAAATGGTAACAAGTTTATAAGTTACTGGTACAACATTAACAACAGGTAAACTTAGTGAGGACCAGAACCCGTGAGTTTCTGATCACAAATGCTCCTTCTAATGAGAACAAATTAATTAGAGATATAGGATTCATCATCTCCTGTGTGCCCAGTACTGTTTCAGACACATTGAACAAAACAGAAAATTCTTGTTGTTAGGGAAATTACATTCTAGTTCAGTCAGACAGAAAATAAACAAGGAACATTATACTAAATTATATAGTAAATATGTAAATTATATAGTTTTATCAGAAAGTGATAGTGCTGTGGAAAAAAATAGGGCAAAGAAGAATGAGTATGCAGGAGATTTGGGTTATAGTTTAGGATCTTAAATAGGTGGTCAGGATAGGCCTAATTGAAAAGATGGTATTTGAATAATTATTTGAGAGCGATACAAAGGCCCTGAGGCTAAGGAAGACATTAAGGCAGGAGCAGGTAAGAGAGGAAAGGAGTGATTAGAGATGAAATTAGAGAAGGAATGGAGTCCAGATTGGATAGATCTTTGCAGACCAAGATAAGAACTATAGCCCTGAATAAGATGGGAAGCCATGTGGCCCCATAAACAAAGGCATGACACGATCCAGCTTACATTTTGAAAGGATTACTCTTGCTGCTAAATTGAGCATAGACTCTAGGGCGCGTGAGTGGAAGCAGGGATATTATTACAATAGTTTAGGAGATGGTGGTAGTGTAGCAAGCAAGTCACATGTAGGATCTCTTTTTAAAGATGGAGCAAACAGGATATCTTAATGGATTGCATGGAAGTGTGAGATAAAGAACGGAGCTGAGGATGACTCTGAGTTTTGGTCTGAGAACTGGATGGATGGAGTGGCCATCAGTTGAGATGGAGAATGCTTTTTTAAAAAAATATGTTTTATTGATTTTTTTACAGAGAGAGGAAGGGAGAGAGATAGAAAGTCAGAAACATTGATGAGAGAGAGAATCGATCAGCCGCCTCCTGCACGCCCCACAGTGGAGATGTGCCTGCAAGCAAGGTACATGCCCCCAACCGGAATCGAACCTGGGGCCCTTCAGTCCACAAGCCAATGCTCTATCCCCTGAGCCAAACCGGTCTCGGCAAGATGGAGAATGCTTTGAACAGATAACGTTTTAGAGAAGAACAGACTCAGTTCTTAAATTATTAAGATTAAAATATCTGCTATATTTTCAAGTGGAAGTATTGAGTAGGTGCTTGCCATGTATGAATCTGGACTTCAGGAGTGCGGTCTGGGCTGGAGATATAAATTTGGTTGTATATAATTTTATTAATCAAGTCACCCAGTGAATTTAATGAAAAAAAAAAGGTTGTCTTTGGTATATGGATGATACTTAAAGCTATGACCCTTGATAATATAGCACTGGTTCTTGACTCCTTGTAAGCTTCGGGTCTTGCATCAGGGCTTGGCTTACAATTACAGCAATGGGCCGAGCAGACCTCTGGTGACCCTGACACTTTTGGGGTGATGACTATGGTCCATTGGAAGTGCCCAGAGGTGCAGGAAGCACGGAGTACCAGCGTACACAGTTGAGTACATGAGCTTAATGATACACAAGGCTAAGGCATGGTAATGTGACTTCACCGGGTTTAGCAAAGTCACTGAGCCTAAACATCTTTCTGCCCTTCGGAGCTGGATAGGGGGTGAGAAATCATTACTCTCAAATTCTTTTTCTCCCCGCCTCAGCTGTATTTTATCAGGTTAGGAATGTGTATTTACGGAGCCGTTTCTTGTCTTCTGTTCTAATCTTACTTTGGGGCACTCTACTGCCAGGCTGCTACTAGAGTCCTACAGCCAGACCTAAGTAAAAGTCATCTTTTTGGATTAAAAAAAAAGTGATATTAATAGATATAAAAAAAGTGAGTTATTATTTGACCCCCATTTCCTTGCAGATGATGCTGGCTGAATATCAGAGAGTGAAGTCAAAGATGCCTCCCATCATAGAGCCACTGATGGTCCCGCATTTGGCTAAAGTGGACGAGGCTCTCCAACCTGGCCTGGCCGCACTGCGCTGGACATCTCTGCACATTGAGACATACCTGAAACACGCTTTTGCTAAGATCAGTGAGTCTGTCTAAATGGCTGTTATTTCTCCATTTGAAAGGTGGGGTTCTTAACATCTATTGTATAATTTCTTACAGGTATAGTGATATGAATCGTCAAATGAGGAATGTTATTTTTAAGCTGTTCCCCAAGGAATTTTACCAAAATATATGAATCCATTAATTTCCTGGAAAGGACATATATTCACTATTTAATTTTATCCCCAGAGATTAACTATATTATAAAATATACTTATTGTTGGACATTAGAATTTAAAGGATCTTCAGAGTCCTTCAGCCTTTTATACTAATAGGTTAGTGTGTTTCCAGACCCCATTTTGAAGGATGGGGAGATTTGGACAGTCTGGAGTGCTGAAGAGCAGGATATATGTGAAAAGTTTATGTAAACATTTTTTTCTTAATGATGAATGTAATGCACTTAAAAATATATGTAAGGTGGTGTATTCCTAAAAGTACAATTTCCCAGGAATGCTGCAAAGAAGGGATCTGAGCTCAGAGAAGCCTGGGAAATGGAGGCTGAGCAAGGCCAGGCAGGCTTCTTTTCTGTAGGACTTCTCATAGCCCTTAATATGCCCTGACCCAGTGGTCACCAAAAGTAGGCTGTTTGGTGGCATTTCCCAGAATTCTTTGGCTGTCTTCTAGGAGAAAGCTGCCCTCTATAGTAACACCTCATAGACATTCTGTGGTGGGTGGTGGAACACAGTTTGGAACATGGTAGAAGGGTTTTTTCCCACCGGAAGACTTAGAGGTTGTCATTCTCCTTGCCTACCCAGGGAGAGAATTTCCAGGTTCCAGAGCTGCCTACATCCTTTGGCTGCTGGTCACTCTATCCTCAAGGCCAGCAGCTTAGTATCTTCAAATCTCTTTCTGTCTGTCTTTCTACTTCAACTAGAGGCCCACTGCACAAAATTCGTGCGGGGGGTGGGGGAGTGTCCTTCAGCCCAGCCTGCTCTCTCTCTAATCTGGGACCTCTTGAGGAATATCTGACTGCTGGTCAGATACTTGGATCAGGCCTAAAACCAGCAGTCAGATATCCCTCTCACAACCCAGGACTTCTGACTTCCAACTGCTCACCTGCCTGCCTTCCTGATTGCCCTTAACCACTTCTGCCTGCCAGCCTGATCACCCCCTAACCACTCCCCTCCCAGCCTAATTGATGCCTAACTGCTCCCCTGTCAGCCTGTTTTCCCTATCTGTCCTCCCTTGCAGGCCTGGTCCCTGCCAACTGCCCTCCCCTGCTGGCCATCTTGTGTCCACATGGGGACAGGATTTTGTGACCACATGGACGCAGTCATGTAGTGTGTTGGAGTGATGATCAATCTGCATATTATTCTTTTGTTAGATAGGATAAAGGCCTGCTGCATGGGTGAGGGCCAGCTGGTTTGCCCTGAAGGGTGTTCTGGATCAGGATGGGTGTTCCTTTGGGGTGTGGGGTGGCCGGGGCGAGGGGCCTGTGGTGGTTTGCAGGCTGGCCACGCCCCCTGGTGACTCAGGCAGAGGCCCTGGTATCTGGGGATTTATTTATCTTCTACAATTGAAACTTCGTAGCCTGGAGTGGAGCCAAGCCTTCTGCTTGCTCCATGGCAGCAGCCATTGAAATTTTGTTGCCTTAAGCGGAGGCCTGGGCCTGTCAGGATTTGGGAAAAACTTGGCTTCCTCTATCACCAGGGGCAACTCAAGCCTCCCTCATGCTCTCTCTGTGGCCATAGCCATCTTGGTTGGGTTAATTTGCATACTCGCTCTGATCAGTGTGGCTGGTAGGTGTGGCTGGTGGGCGAGACTTGTGGGTGTAGCGGAGGTATGGTCAATGTGCATATTACTCTTTTATTAGATAGGATAGTCACGTTGTTTTCTCACTCTGACCCTCCTACCTCCCATTTATAAAGGACCCTTATGACAACCGTGGTCCCACCTGCATAATCCAGGACAATCTCCATATCTCAAGATCCTTAACCCGATCACATCTGCAAAGTCCTCTTGGTAACATTTGCAGGGGATTAGGATGTGGACATGCTGGGAGGGGAGGTGGGCATAGATGTCCTTGAAGATGCTTTGAAGAGTCAGTCAGATTCTTCAAAGACATCAGCCTACCACAGGTGGCCGAGGAGGCTTTGAAGAATCAGAAGTAGTAAAGAATGTTTTGAGCACACACATGCTTAAATAAAAGCATTGGCTTTCACTTAGTAATGAAGAAGCTTACCAGGCAGAACTATCTCGAGGAGCCTCTTTAATAATTAGCTTAGAAATGACTGGAACTTTTAGAGCTTTATTCTTTAGGAAGCAAAGGTATTTATTTAAGGAAGTGTTTACATCCCTGATATACCATGAGCATATAACATGGATTTTTCTGTATTCAATTTTAACTTCGTTTCCTAGAAGAAAGTAGTATCAGAAAAGATAAAAAAGAGAATTGACTGTATAAGAAATATTGAAAAAATGTATTTACTTCATAGATGACAATCCATTAACCACCATTTCCTACTTTGGCAGTAAAGTTGTTCATTTGTTTCAGAATTGGCGTTTCTGTCCATAGAACTTGGTGTTCGATATTATTTTGCTACAACTTAAAATATGCCTTATGGTAGTGACAGTAAAAGAAACACTGAAGGAATCTCACTTCAATAGGATCTGTTGAATACCTCCTGTGGGATAGGCACTGGGCTAAGTGTTGAAGAGGAAAGGTTGAAAAATACGCATTGCAGAAGATGAGATGCAAGAAGAGATCCCATGGGTATGCGTAGGAACGGAATGCTGCTCAGGGTCAATGTCAGTGTGAGAGGAGGGGGCCGCCCGAGTATGAGGTAGCCTCCTCAGAGAGATGCATTTGAGCAGAATCTTCTAGTCTGAGTCAGAGTTAGGTAGGCTGAGAAAATGAGAAAAAAAAAAGTGGAAGTTCCATTCTGGCCAAAGGAAGAATAGTGTGAGAAAACCAAGATTGAAACTGGTATGAAGACACTTTAATCCTGGTGTTACTACCTCAGTTAATCCAATGTTGATTTAAAAACAAAACACAAGCCCTAGCTGGTTTGGCTCAGTGGATAGAGCATTGCCCGTTGGACCAAAGGATCCCAGGTTCAATTCTGGTCAAGGGCACTTACTGCGCTAGCAGGCTCTACACCCTTCCCCCAGCCCTCGGCCTTGGTCAGGGCTCTTGTAGAAGGCAACCAACTGATGTGTTTCTCTCACATCAATATTTCTCTCTCTCTTTCCCTCTCTCTTCCACTCTTTCTAAAAATCAATGGAAAATATCTTTGGGTGGGTAAGGTTTAAAAACAAGACAAAACACAACAAAATGCTTAATTGCTCTTATCCACTTCTGTTTTTTCCCACAGAGGACCTGGAGCTGCTGGTGGATAGGGTCAGAGATCTGATCGAGTTCCGCATCGATGCGGTTCTGGAAGAAATGAGCAGCATGCTTCTCTGTCAGCTCCCCCAGGAGGAGCCGCTCACGTGTGAAGAGTTTCTCCAAATGACCAAGGTTACTAGAATATTAATGTTTTTATTAGACATTGTTTTGTGATTTATTTTTTCCTATAGAGAGCATTTTTTGAAGCATAAATGGCATTTTTTCTCTTCCTGTGGTTGGTCAGTGACAGATGCTACTTAAACATGGAGTCTTCGGACGATAATGAGGAGGATGTATGCAGGGCGTCCCTTAGACATGAGGAACAGGTCATTTCCTCTCAGATCAGTTGGAAGGAAATTGCTGTGGAACACGTGTCTTTTTTTTTTTCTGTATTTGTTGAAAAATAGAGCTCTTTGGCTGAAGAGCTGCTAGTAAGCTAGGATTGATGAATAAAGCAATTGTTTTAAAACAGTTCCTGGACAGAATTTCTTCGTTAAAGCAGTGTTTCCCAAGCTGGTGTTCTGTGGCACACGTTATGGGTTCTGGGGCCGTTGCTGCGAAAGGCGGAGCCAGTGGCTTTTATAAAAAAAAAAATATATATATATATATATATATGTATATATATATATATATATAATTGATTTTTTTACAGAGAGGAAGAGAGAGGGATAGAGAGTTAGAAACATCAAGGAGAGAGAGACATCGATCAGCTGCCTTTTGCACGCCCCCTACTGGGAATGTGCCCACAACCAAGGTACATGCCCTTGACTGGAATCGAAGTTGGGACCTTTTCAGTCCACAGACGAACACTCTATCCACTGAGCCAAACCGGTTTCGGCGAGCCAGTGCCTTTTTAACTAGTTCTTTTTAACTAGTCATTGTAAGCTCGTAACATTTTTTAGCTAAAATGCATGTTCTCTCCATGCAATTCTTAAATCAGATTAGATTGGCATATTAAACAATGATCCCCTTTTAACTGTATAAAATATGAAGATCCATGTATTTTAATAACACCATTACAAATAGCTTACCTCCCCTTACAGACTTTTTACCTGTTAATGTATTAAAACAGGGCCTTCATCTTGATTATTCATGGATCTGAATAGCCTGGACTATCAAGCAAAGCCTAAATGCATTAATAAAATTTGTAAAGCCTGTTTATGTAAGCAGGCCTTCCTTTCATTAGTGCTATTGAACCGAAGCTACGGGCTTCATATAGAAAATTGAATCTGCAGCTCTCCCGCTCCACTCTTCACACCCACCCTTTAGTTTCAGCAGAATACTCCATGAATCTTATAGTAAACCTAATATTGTTGACTTGAATTTTATTGGTTTCTTACCTGTTTGTGTATGATTTATATATTTGTTTTTGATTTATAGAAATATAAGAACTATAAATCTATGAATTTTATTCTTAGTTCAACATTTCCACAATGGCCCCATGTCACTAATTACACTAGAGGAAGATCATAATTAAAATAATTAAAGTTTTGAATTTATTGGGGTGACACTTTAATAAATTATGTAGCTTTCAAGTGTACAATTCTATAATATATCATCTGTATGTCGTATTTTGTGTTCATCATCCAAGGTTAAGTCTCATTACCCTCTTCTATCGCCCCCAACCTCTTTCTCTCTGTTAATCACCAGGCTGTTGTCTGTGAGTTGTTATTTTTTTTAATCGTGTCACCCTTTTTCACCTGTCAGTTTGTTCTCTGTACCTATGAGTCTGTTTCTATTTTGTTTATTTATTTTGTTCATTAGATTTCTCATATAAGTGAAATCTTATGGTATTTGTCTTTGTCTGACTGGCTGGTTCCCTTGTCTTTAACAACTTCCCTTACAGCAGTGGTTCTCAGCCTTCCTACTGCCGAGACCCTTTCACACAGTTCCTCATGTTGTAGTGATCCCCAACCATAAAATTATTTTCGTTGCTACTTCATAACTGTCATCTTGCTACTGTTAATGAATCGTAATGTAAATATCTGATATGCAGGATGTCTTAGGCGACCCTGTGAAAGGGTCGTTCGACCCCCAAAGGGGTCAAGACCCACAGGTTGAGAACCCCTGCCTTACAGGATGCCATGTCTGAGCCATGTGAGGGGTGTGGCCAAACATCTTTGGAGGCCCGGATTTCATCTGGAGGCTGAGCTTATAGCATCGCTACTATTACTGATGTGCTCTCAAAAGCTAGGTAAACCAATGTGACGCTGTGCTCACTCTTTTATAGGATCTTTGTGTAAGCGGTGCTAAGACACTACATTTTAAAAGCTCACTAGTGGAGGAAGCAGTCAATGAGCTAATAGATATGTTGCTAGATGTGGAAGTTCCATTCAAAGAAGAAAGTGAAAAAGGATTCAGTGTGGATGGCGCTGATTCAAAAAACAAAGGTTCAGGTAAGAGATGGGATAGCGGGTCTTGCTTTTCTAGGACATTACTGTGAACTCAAATGACATTTTCTGCAGAGCCATTAATTTCATACTTCTATAAACACCCTTCCAAGTTTATAAGGATGCTTACAAATCTGAAATTATGCAATGACCCCGTGTCATTAATTAACATTATTTTTTTGTTAAATTCTATAAACATGTAATTTGCATTGGCTCTTGTTAGCTCTCTTTGCATTTAGCTGTGAGCGTGGGATTTTTCTTATTATCGATAGAGTAGTATGGATTACGGTTTAGGAATTTCCACTGGAGCACATCTACACTAGAGCAGACCTTTTGGGGGAGAGATGTGAACACTGAAGGCAGACATGGGAAGCTGTTTCTCCAAGGTTTTCTGGATGTTGGTGGCGGAGAGAGAGCATCAGAACCCAGGCCCCGGAGGCCTGACCTTGCTTTTCAGTCATAGCTCTTGTCTCTCACATCTCCTGATTCCTCACACTAAGGAGGAGGTGTCTCCATTAGTCCATCTGGTGCAGTGGTTCTCAACCTTTCTAATGCCACAACCCTTTAATACATTTCCTCATGGTCACCGGACCCCCAACCATAAAATTATTTTTATTGCTACTTCATAACTATAATTTTGCTACTGTTATGAATAGTAATGAAATATCTGTGTTTTCTGATGGTCTTAGGTGACCCTGCTAGTAGTTCTCAATCTGTGGGTCACGACCCACAGGTTAAGAATTGCTGCTATAGAGCTTAAGACCATCGGAAAATGCAGATATTTACATTAAGGTTCATTGACAGTAGCAAAATTACAGTTATGAAGTAGCAACAAAAATAATTTTATGGTTGGGGGTCACCACAACAAGAGGAACTGTATTAAAGGGTTGTGGCATTAGAAAGGTTGAGAACCACTGATCTGGTGATACATTTTCCATTTTCTTTTTTTTAAAATATATTTTATTGATTTTTTACAGAGAGGAAGGGAAAGAGATAGAAAGTCAGAAACATCGATGAGAGAGAGACATTGATCAGCCGCCTCCTGCACGCCCCACAGTGGAGTTGTACCCGCAAGCAAGGTACATGCCCTTGTCCGGAATCAAACCTGGGACCTTTCAGTCCGCAAGCTGACACTCTATCCACTGAGTCAAACCGGTCTCGGCCATTTTCTAGTTTCTATCCTTTGACGGCCTCGCTTTCTAAGAAATGTTATCAAATTTGCATGTTGCTTATTGTTATTTTCTGACAACAGATGTTTCCCCCCCTCTGTCTTGATCATCTAGCAACAGCACAAAGAGAAGGACATTCTGACACCTTGACACCTTCCCTTAGTGCTGAGTCAGGCTTCCCGCCTTCGACAACAACCACGAGGAAGAAAAAAGAGACTGAGATCTTAGAGGAAGAAGCCTGCGAGTTGCTCGCTCATTTCAATCACCAAAACATGGATGCTCTTCTGAAGGTTACAAGGAATACTCTAGAGGCCATCCGCAAGCGGATCCATTCATCCAATATGATTAGCTTCCGGGGTAATAATCCAACAGAATTTTCCTACTGGCTGGCCAGGCACAGTGGCTGGTGAAGTGTGTGTGTGTGTGTGTGTGTGTGTGTGTGTGTGTGTGTGTTAAATTTAAATAATTAAAAAGCTCACGTTTATTGAGTGTCTCCTTGTAAGTTTATACATTGTGAACTTTGATTTCCCCAACAATTCTCTGAAGTAGATACTATCATTATCCTCATTTTAAAACAGAAAACCAGAGCACAGGAAGGTTAAGTAATTTGCGTAAGGTCATTTAGCTTTCGATAATAGCATAATCGTTGGCATTACTTTTAATCTTTTTGTAACAAGGTGAAAACGTAAAATGAATTAGTGAAAGAAAAATACTTCATGCACTTTAAAAAGGAGATTTATGGAGAAATAATTTCATTGTTAAATTATTAGGTGATTAGCCAGTCTTATAAAATGAGATCTTATTCATGCCAGGCTTGTCAAAGCAGAATTTTTTAAAAATTAATTTTGTGTCAATTTACTACTTTCCAGCTGGTTTCCTCATTCTCAATACAATCAGCTCTTCTTCAGCACGATTCAGAAACAGGTGTTGCGTTTCCCAGATGGGTTACAAAAAAATCCGTCAAATTTAGAGACATTCTGAAATTAAATTTAAAATTTAAAATAGTATAAAAAGAGAAACAGTAATTAGTTCAAATGGGAAAATAATAGGATCATACAACCTTTTTATTTATTTTGAATATTGGCGTTTAAGAGAATGCATCTTTAATATTTAATTAAAGTGAAAAACTAAAGAATGGGAAACACTGAAAGAATTGTTTGATTGGTAGCCTGGTTCAGTATGTGGTATTTCACTTGCAATGGAGGATGGTTCTCTTCTTTCTTTCTTTCTTTCTTCCTTTCTTTCTTTCTTTCTTTCTTTCTTCCTTCCTTCCTTCCTTCCTTCCTTCCTTCCTTCCTTTCTTTATTATTTTTTTATTTTTATACAGGAATAGTATTAGAACTTATCAAATGTTGGTAGATATGCTGAAAATTAAATCACATTTATTTTCCACCTTCATATATTTTAGGCATTTATAAAGTCACACACACACAGACACAGATATATACTGGTAAAATGAAAAAAAAAATCCCATTTTAAGTTAAAAAGATTAAATTTGCCCTGTTTCCCATTTACTCAGATAGTGACAGCGCATCTCAGATGAAGCCCAACAGTCAGCCCATCTTCCGGGCAGACCTCACGCTGGCCATCCCCAACATTGCCATGGTCCCTGCCCTGGAAGATGTACAGCAGACGCTGAACAAAGCCGTGGAGTGCATTGTCAACGTCAGCAAGGGGGTCAGACAGTGGAGCAGTGAGCTGCTGTCCAAGGTGAGTGTGGGATGAAGAGATGACTTCCTGTGGAATAAAGTAAAATAAAATCTGTTACAGACGACACTGAGCTGAAAAATGTCCTTTATGTTTTAGAGAAAGACACATGAAAGAAAAATGGTTGCTTTGCAGAATAAGGAAGACAGTGATTCTGATGTTGAAATGGGAGAAAATGAGACTCAAGGTAAATGTTCTTTTGGTTCTTTTTTACTAGTCATTGTAAGCTAGAATTTATTAGCTAAAATGCATGTTCTCTCCATGCAGTTCTTAAGTCAGATTAGATGGGCATATTACACTATGATCCCATTTTAACTGTATAAAATATGAAGACCCCTGTGTTTTAATATCACCATTACAAATAGATTACCTCTCCTGGGTATCCTATAGTTTTGGGTGCAACATTGATTTCCGGTCCAATGGGATGATGAGAACTGGGGTTTAATTTCTTAGTTTAAAGAGATACTTGTCATCATCGCAGTGAATATTTCCTGATACTAAAGAGACATTTTCAACCCATTATGTGTCCTGTTTTGCCAACATCCTATGATGTGCCAACATCCTGTACATCCTATAGTTTTCATTTGAATTTTATAAAATTAGGGAGCATATGACCTGCAGGATCCTCACTATATTAAATGTGTGTTCAGTTCTGCAAACTCCTTTTAAAGCAGCCCTCCAAACAGCAGACCCCATGTAATTTTCAATTAGTGCTCATGTCCTGAGACAATAAATCAACTAACCAGGGAAAAGAATCTGAAGCAAGTTTCTCTTTAGAACAGTCTGTTACTGAGGAGGGTAAAGACAGCTTAAGACAACTTTACCCACAACTTACAATATTACTTATGTATTTTAGCTAAAAAACATATGTTGTTATTGTTTTAATTTCACTTTTATATTATGTAGAAACATTGCTTCCTAGAATAGTGGAAAATTCATAATTTTCTAAACTCAAAATATGTTCAGTTATGAATTATATCTTAAATTCAGAAGAAAATATGTTCAATGAAAAATTATATGTATATTTTTGTCATGACAAAAGAAATAAGCCACATCTTTTAAAAATAATAGCTTTGAGATATAGTTCACATAGCAAAATTTATCCCTTAAGCATACAATTTAGTGGTTTTCAGTGTGTTTGTAACCAGCACCACTATCTAATTTTACAATATATTCATCACCCCCAAAAGAAACCCTGCCACTCCCCATTCCCCTGCCCCATAGACTGTGGCACCATTCATCCACTTTCTGCCTTTGTGGATTTGCCCATTTTGGATATTTCATATAAATTGAATCCTATAATATGTGGTCTTTTGTGACTGGCTTCTTTCACTTAGCATAATGTTTCCAAGATTGATCCATTCTACAGCATCAGTTCTTTATTCCTTTTTATTGATAAACTAGAGGCCTGATGCGTGAAATCCATGCACTCAGCCTGGCCTGTACCCTTTTGCAGTCTGGGAGCCTTAGAGGATGTCCAAAGCCGTCAGTAGCACATTCTTAGCCTTGCCACACTGTTGTGCTATCCAGCCATGAGCCTGGCTTCTGGCTGAGCACACTAACCACCAGGGGGCAGCTCCTGCATTGAGCGTCTTCCCTCCTGGTGGGCAGGGTATGTCATAGCGACTGGTTGTTCTGTTGTTCAGTTGACTTGCATATTAGCCTTTTATTATATAGGCTACTATTCCCTTATATGGATATGTCACATTTTATTCATTCACTCACCAGTTGATGGGTATTTGTGTTGTTTTTGTTTTTTAGCTATTATGAATAATCCAGCTATGAACGTTCACGTACAAATTTTTTTTTTGTGCAGACATTTGTTTTCATTTCCCTTGGGTATATACCTCTAAGTGGAATTGCTGAGTTATATGTCCACTGGTTGGGCTTTCTCATGTTTAATTTCTGTTGGCTGCTTTTGTTCCTGTATGCAAGCACCATGCTTCTATTTCTCTCTCTCTCTCTCTCTCTCTCTCTCTCTCTCTCTCTCTCTCTCTTTTTTACTAATAAATCTTTATTATTCAGATTATTATAATTGTTCCTCTTTCCCCCCCATAGCTCCCTCCACCAGTTCCCACCCCACCCCCTGCCCTTACCCCCTCCCCCACTGTCATTATCCATATTTGTACAATTTTTGTCCAGTCTCTTCTCACATTCCCCACATCCCTTTCCCTCCGATAATTATCAGTCCACTCCCTTTCTATGCCCCTGATCCTATTATATTCACCAGTTTATTCTGTTCATCAGACTTTTTATTCACTTGATTTTTAGATTCATTTGTTGATAGATATGTATTTGTTGTCACTTTGTTGTTCATAATTTTTATCTTTACCTTTTCTTCTTTTTCCTCTTCTTAAAGAATACCCTTCAGCATTTCATATAATATGATTTGGCAGTGATGAATTCCTTTAGCTTTAGCTTTTTTTTTTTTTTTTAAACAGTGAAGCTCTTTATCTGACATTCAATTCTATATGATAGCTTTGCTGGGTGGAGTAATCTTGGTTGTAGGTTCTTGCTATTCATCATTTTGAATATTTCTTGCCACTGCCTTCTGGCCTGCATAGTTTCTGTTAAGCAATCAACTGACAATCATATGGGTGCTCCCTTGTAGGTAACTGATTTTTCTTGCTCCTTTTAATATTCTCTCTTTGTCTTTTGTCTTTGGCATTTTAATTATGATAGTCCAGTTTCTCCCCGTATGAGTCTGGATTCTCAGAGTTTTGCCTGGAACTGGAGTTCAGAATAGTCAGGAGCTTGTGTCTCCCTCCTGACTGAAAAAGGCAACAGCGTGCTCAGTTGCCAGCTCCCTGCGCATGTGCCTCTCTGTACCTCTGCACTTCACTTCTTCACCTCCTCTAAGTCTCAGTGTGCTTTTGACTTTCCTTCTAGTTGTATAATTTCTAATCTTCCAGCCTTCCCAGGGTTCTGGATGATACCTATTTTGTCTTTTAGTTGTAGTTTTGAAGTGGTTGTGCAAGGCAGCAATTTCAGGTGTTTACCTATGCTGCCATCTTGGTTTCTCTCCACTTTTCTGTTTCACAATTTTTTGTTGAAAAGTTGATATTTTAAAGAATATAAAGTGGCAACTGTGAGAATCTGATTATCTTCTCCCCAGGGTCTGGTTTTATTCCTTTATGGACTTTCCTGGACTAATTCTATAAAATTTTTCTTGCCTGTGGTGTGTACTGTTGTAATCTCTGCTTCATTAGCTTAGTGTTCAACTAATGATTGCACAGAGATTTCCTTTATTGCTTTGAACCAGTAAGTCTTCCACCCTCTACCTGGGGAAGACACTGTGTGTGCGTGTGTTTGTGTTGGAGCACTATGTGTAGAGCATCCTGGAAGCTCCGTAAGTTATAACCATTGCCTTAGTCTTTATTTACCGATTGTGCAAGCCTCAAGTTCAGCCAGAGCTCAAATATTGGGGCATCTTTAGGTCTTTCCTGGGCATGTGCCTATCTCTGTACATATGTGTGGCCTTGAACTCCAGGAATATGTCAGGGCAACATAATAGCGCCCCTCCCCCCCATCTCATTTCCAGATCTTTAAATTTTTTTTGGCCAACTTCCTGTTTGCCCCAGCTAATAGCGTTGCCTCAGGCAGCTATAAAGTTAAACAACTGTTGCTGATTAGTTTTGACAATGCCTTGGAGATAGGGATTTCTTTTTTCACATGCAGTGAGTTTTTAATCAGGTGAAATAAAGATCAATTCTTTAAATGGGGCTTTTTGAGGTAGCATTCAGACTGGTAAAATAGTGACAATTTTATGGGGCTCCTTGGAGAACTCCAAATCCAGTCTGGCCTCCTCTGATGACTGCTAGGCTATGGTTTTCGCAGTCACAGTGGTTGTAAGGCTGTTGTTTTTTGAGGATCCTGCCCAGCCAGTGAGGGGACTATGGGCATAGATCAAGTTAAAACACCACAAAACTCACCTTTGTTACAGGATTTAGCAGTTTTCTCCACTAAACAAATGTTTCTTGGATTGTTGCAAGCTTTGGATAATTTCCAGAGTTCTGGGAAATTGATACTGACAGTTTTCCCCCAATGTTTTCAAAGGTTCTTCCTTTACCATGCTAGACATGACCTTCTCCTTTTAAAGTATGTTTCCTGTGCTGTTGATATGAATATTTTTTTCTCTTTTTCTGCTTTTAGATACTTTTGAGGTAGCATCTGTCAACTTACCCATTCCCGTGCAATCCAGGAACTACCATAAGAATGTTTCTGACAACAAAGATATTGTAAAATTAGTCTCTGTGCTTGGCACAATCATCAACTCCACCAAGAAGGTAGGTCACAAGGATTTGTAGCCGGGGCCCCTTGCTTCATAGCATGTGCATGTATGAAGCTGAACATCACAAGCTTGTCCTACGTGTAGCCAGGGTCCCACCTACTGTGAATTCAGTGAACTGCTTATAGTACTTTGAATGTACAAAGCAAATGTTTATTTAAAATTTTTCATTCTAGATTGCAATGTGAAAGAGAACTAATATTCCTATGTTTTATATTATGTTCTCTTTAGTGCCTTTAACCTATTTACATATTATTATTTCAGTTCAAATAAATATAAGTTAGATTTTTTTTGGCTATGTCCCAAACCACAAGTCAGACTGGTGTTACAGTTTACCTTCATAGAGTCGGTAATACCATTACATTTGAAATAGAATATGATTTATAGTCAATTTTTCATATTTGTGTGCTGAGGCAAATCTTAAAAAATATCAGATGAGAATTTATGTATATTGCCATGTGGAAATCAGATAATACTGAAAAATAAAGAAAATATTAGTGTTATCAATGCAAATGTACACTAGATCTGAGGGTAAATTTGAATGAATTTCTATTGCCAACCTGTTCTTCTCTTAACTTTCCTTTTTTTTTTTTTTGTTTGGGCAAGTCTGTTCTTATAGTAAAAAAGATTCAAAGTTCTGAAGCCAGTTTTGCTTAAAATATGTATTTTTATATTTTCATTAAGTTCTGTCAATTCTTTAAAATGGTTTTAGTGTCGAGGAAATAGTTGCCACTCAGTAAATACCTTTTCCTATTCCTTTTAAAGAAAAAAAATCCTCACCTGAGAATATGTTCATTGATTTTAGACAGAGAAGTATGAATATGAGAGAAAAACATCAATTAGTTGCCTCCTTTATACACCCTGACTGGGGATCGAAACTGCAATCTTGATATGTGTCCCTACTGAGAATCAAACCCGCAGCCTTTTGGTGTACGGGACGATGCTCCTACCAACTGAACCACCCAGCCAGGGCTCTATTACTTAGTTTTGATGGAATGAATTTCATTTGTTTTGAAAGAATTTTGAAAAGTTACCATTGCTGTAAAAATACGAGGGGATATTAAGCTTAATTTTAATGTGTTCCTGAGAGAACTGGAAGCTTTTGCATTTATGCATTCCCAATTTTCCTTTCTTAATATATTGAAGGTCCTGCGTTTAATTTTGCCCTGGAGACAGTGTTCACATAATTCAGTTTAACAGATATTCCTCTAGTACTTAGTTTATCAAGCTTTACACTAAATGGTAAAGCTAAATATAGTCTTCTATGATATAATGAACATTCACATATACTTCCCAAGGTCTCCTAATCATGGAAAGTACTATAAAGCAAATCAGTAATAAAGTCCATTAATTTCTCTGAACACAAGTATCCTCTAATAAGAAAAATCTAAGGGTAAGACACAGCAATTGAAATTAATATACTGCTGCAACAAATATACTTATCTTTTTGTCACTTTTATTACATTTTTTTTATTATGTAAAGGAAATGTACAGCTATTAGTCTTCCTTAAAGGGTTGGCACTTAAAATAATTTGAAGGACTTTTTTCAATGTGGTAGGATGGCCAAATTGTTTCTGAAGGAATATATGTGTGCGTTTCATAGGGCTTGACACGGCTAGCCAGCCACAACCATAGAGCCTTCTGAATGGTTCTCCCTCAACCATAGAAAATCCTAGGATCCAGCTCCTTTTCTCTTGCCATCACTGATTATATCAGAGTCTAAACCTGATCTACATTCAGCATTTCCATAGGCTGGTCATCAACTTCTAACATTGTCAGGCAGGCTTAAAAAGATGAACTAGCTGAACCGAACAATCAAAATAACTTTGGTAAAAAATAAGGAAAACAGCTCTACATAGGTTGTTCATGTAGTTTTTCCTTTAAGTTCTAGGTTACCTCAGCCTCTATTCCAATCTAATAGAGGCTGACAGAAAGGAAATAAAACGTCTAAAATGTTTAGTTAGGGTGTAACTTAATATTATAAATTCTTGGAGTTTCAAGAGCTCAGGATTCAGTCTACCTATATCCAGTGATCTTTGATAATCTGTAATTCTCCAAACCATCACACACTTGTGAATATCTACCCGCTGTTGCAATGCATTCTGGGTATTTCATGTCAACACCTCAGTCCTTGCTTAGGGAGCAGTTGTGGTTGGGACAAGCAGTGACAGGCTTAGCTTTCTGGATTTTAATGGGTGAGAAGTATTAACACTTATTGTACCAGAATCTCTGAGGGACATTTTAGCTACATGTTGGTGCAATTTACTTAATGTAATTGGACCATTTAGAATGCTGTTCATAATACTCTATTTTTATAAATAATTTCATTTTAATTTTATCTCAATTTGTAAAAAAAAATTACTATACAGATATAACTGAAATTATAATGTAAACCAATAGAACAATTGATTCCCAAAATGTATAACCATCATAAATAAGGAGACAAATTTTTAATTCTTTGTAGATGATATGATTATCTACCAAGTAAATCCAAGAAGCTAACCAGAAAAAAATAAGACTCAATAAGAGTCAAGTTAGTAGTCAATTGAAAGATAACTAACTATAGGTATTTTTGCTATAATGCAAATAAATGTGTTCCCAACAATCTCATTTTACAAATTTGCACATTTAATAAAATAGGGATTATGAGAAAAGCAGGATTGAGACACACAAAACTTAGGAAATTTTATAATCAGAATAGCAACCAAAAAAAATCATAGCAACAATAAAAAATAGTAAAATATTGACCCATTTAATTACACTCTAAAAATGTATGGAACTTTACTATCACAAGATACTTGTTAGAAGATGGCATAAGAAACCATTGAAGCTGCTGAGTTATGGAAAAAAAGATAAAATATTTTAAAGTTCAGGTCGAACTGTGCAAAGAACATTCTCAAAATAAAGTGGTGACCAAATTGGCCCAAAAGGAAGAAGAGGTGAAGGGGATGTGGCACAAGGGATTGTACCCTTCTGTGGCTTGCTGCTTTAGCTGGCACAGAACAAAAAGATTGCTGAGAAAAAGATTAAACTTTAAGGAATTAAAAAAAATTGGCTGATTTAGAAGCACATGCTTTGTTCCTGAATGGGAAGATTTAATATCACACAAATGTCAGTCCTTATCCAATGAATTTATACATTTTATGTGATTTGATGCAGTGAGGTTTGTTGCTGGATATGTTATTTGCCTCTTCAGACCTATGCTCCGCTCTCTGACTTTAAGAACAAGTCAGTAGGTTTCCATTGACTTGAGAGGAGAGAGTGATCTTGGAGTGTTTTTTCCCATAGTCCTCTTGTTGTAGATAAGCTGCCAGGTGGTGCAGCGGAATAATCAGTCGGGCACTCAGAGGATTCAGAAAAGGAGTCTTTTTTTTTTTTTTTAAATATATTTTATTGATTTTTTACAGAGAGGAAGGGAGAGAAATAAAAAGTCAGAAACATCAATGAGAGAGAGAGAGACATCGATTAGCCGCCTCCTGCACGCCCCACACTGGAGATGTGCCCACAAGCAAGGTACATGCCCCCAACCGGAATCGAACCTGGGACCTTTCAGTCCACAAGCCAACACTCTATCCACTGAGCCACGTCAGTCTCAGCCAGAAGAGGAGTCTTTAATGCAGAATTGTAGATGTACTACTGCAGGCACTCAGGGGAATCAGCCTCCAAAGCCTTAGTGATGAGTGTGGAGGAAGCTTTCCCTTTACCCCTTTTAGTTTCTTTGTCCCCCAGATATGGATCAGGCTTCTGGACTTTTCGTGGGCTTTGCAGCCCCACAGCGGGTTGGGATGGGGAGAGTGAGATTGCACCCAAAGGCCTGGCTGGTGCCCGTGCTGACAGCCCTCTCTGGGAGTTGTGTATGGTTTATGATTTATGCCTTCTGTGAAATGGGGGTATTCTGGGAAACAGGTTCTGCAAGGCATGACAAGCATTACCGATAAGAATGGAGCTAGCCGAGACCGGTTTGGCTCAGTGGATAGAGCGTCGGCTTGCAGACTGAAGGGTCCAGGGTTCGATTCCGGTCGGGGACATGTACCGTGCTTGCAGGCACATCTCCAGTGTGGGGTGTGCAGGAGGTGGCTGATCGATGTCTCTCTCTCATCGATGTTTCTGACTTTCTATTCTCCTCTCCCTTCCTCTCTGTGAAAAATCAAAAAAAAAAAAAAGAATGGAGCTAATTATCTTCTAGCAAGCATATGTGTCAGAATACTGGTTACTGGCACAGATTCAGATAGCTAGCCCCCCAAAAGTCCTATATTTTCCTTCATTCTTTATGACATGATCTTGAGCTATGTGTATTTTTTTGTTTATTTATTTATTTATTTTTTAATCTGTGGTCTAGTTGCAATCAAGAGGGCCTTGTCCGTTAGACTCTCCCACTTTCTTTTGGCCATGGAGGGTCCCAGTTTCATGGTTACTGGTCTTGGGTTACTGTATACACTCTTGTGTATAGTCCCAGTTCTGTGGCCTTTACAGCTGGTCACATGGTTCACCGATTAAACATTTTAATGAATCCATGGGAACCATCAACAGTTGGGCAGATATTCCCCATTAGCATGATGCCATTTCTGACTCTTCTTTCTCAACACACACAATCTTACTTGTACCCTAGGAAATTATTGCCTCCATGGATTGCTTCAAATGCTACCATCACATTTGGCAAAAGGACAAAGAAGAAACCATCATGGCGTTTATTATGGAAAACCCCTTGCTTCCCGAATTTGAATCTCAGATTCTCTATTTCCAAAACCTAGAGCAGAAAATTAATGCTGAGCCTGAATATGTCTGTGTGGGCGCCATTGCTCTGTACACAGGTTGGTGCGTTTTCTTGCAGACAGCCATAAAAATTCAACAGTATCCTTCTGTCTCTTCATGGAGATTAGTACTCCGGAGAGCTTTAGCTTATCTTAAAGACTGACTTTTCCTTTATAAGCCTTAAGCTTTAAGATCAATTTGCAGACTTGTTTTGAACTCCCTTCTGCATAATTATTTATTCTGGACTGTGTTGAATACTTTGCTGCTAAACCTTGAAAATAAATGCTAATTCAGAGAAAGGGGATCTGTTATATTTGCAATTGAAAGTTTATCCTTTCTTTAATAAACAACAGTAGCAAACTTCAGGGTTACTTACCTCCACTGCTTTTGATATGTGCTGTGTTTCTTTTTTCAGCATTTTGAAATGTGTTTTCAATGGCTAGAAAACAAGCTTTATAAAATAAATGAATATATAATGATTAGGAAAAAGAAGTATTTTTCCAGTTTGATTTTTCACGTTAGAAGTGTTATCACATGCAGTTGCATGGGGTCTTCTTATACTGGTTCAAATTTTTCAAACTGAACTGTGGACACTTGGGTTTTATAGCTGACTTGAAGTTCACCTTGACTGCCGAGACGAAGGCCTGGATGGTTGTCACCGGCCGTCATTGTAACAAAAAGTA
>PVJN01006143.1:0-76855 GCA_004026805.1 Lasiurus borealis | reverse complement strand
GAGAGCAACAAGAAAGTCCCAGTGTAAGCAAAAGGAAGAAAATAATAAAGATCAGAGTAGAGATAAACAACATAGACACCAAAGAAAAATACAAAAGATCAACAAAATCAAGAGCTTGTTGTGTGAAAGAATAAACAAGGTTGATGAACCTCTAGCCATGCTCACCAAGAAGCAAAGAGAGAGGACCTAAATAAAAAAATCAGAAATGAAAGTGGAGACATAACAACAGGCCCCACAGAAATACAAAGGATTGTTAAAAAATACTATGAACAACTGTATTCCAATATACTGGACAACCTGGAGGAAATGGACATATTTGTAGAAAGATACAATCTTTCAAAACTCAATCAGGACGAATCAAAACATCTCAATAGGCCAATAACTATGGAAGAAATCAAATTAGTCATAAAAAATTCCTCCAGCAAACAAAAGCCCGGAGCCAGACGGCTTCACAGGGAAGTTTGACTAAACATTCAAGGAAGAATTAAAACCGATGCTCCTCAGACTATTCCAAACAATTCAAGAGGAAGGAACACTTCCAAGCTCCTTCTATGAATCCAGCATCATCATAAAACCAAAACCAGATTAAGAAAACACAATGAAAGAGAATTATAGGCCAACATCCCTCATGAACATAGATGCCAAAATCCTCAACAAAATTCTAACAAATCGAATCCAGCAGTACATGTAAAAATCATACACCATAACCAAGTAGGATTTATCTTGGGATGTAAGGATGATACAATATCCCCAAATCCATAAACAAGACATATAACATAAACAAATGGGGAGAGAAAAACTACATAGTTATATCAATTGATACATGAAAAGCATTTGACAAAATCCAACACCATTTCTTGATAAAAAAAACTCTCAGCAAGGTGGGAATAGAAGTATCATATCTCAACATAATAAATGCCATATATGATAAACCCACAGCTAACATCATACTCACTGGGAAAACTAAAACCATTTCCCCTAAGAACAGGAACAAGACAGGGCTGCCCATTCTAAACACTCTTGTTCGACATAACATTGAAAGTATGTAGCCATTGCTAGCAGACAAGAAGAAGAAATAAAAGGCATCCAAATTGGAAAAGAAAAAGTAAAGCTGTCCTTATTTGCAAAACACATAATAGTGTACATAAAAAACCCGAAAGATTCCATCAAAACATTATTAAGCTTAATAAATGAATTTTTCCTGATAGCAGGATACAAAATTAATGCCAAGAAATATATGGTATTTCTATACACTGATAGTGAACTTACAAGAAGAGAGACTAAAAAAGCAATCCCATTTACAATTGAACCAAAAAATTAAAATTCCTAGGAATAAACTTAACTAAGGAGGTAAAAGGCCTACATGTGGAAAACTAGAAAACACTGAGAAAAGGGATAGAGGATGCTGTAAACAGATGGAAGAATATACCATGTTCATGGATTGGTAGAATTAACATCATTAAAATGCCCATACTATCCAAAGCAATTTATAGATTCAGTGCAATCCCCATTGAGATTCCAATGGCTTATTTCACAGACCTAGAAATAACTCTCCAAAAATTCATCTGGAATAAAAAAAAAAAAAGAACCTGAATAGCTGCTACAATCCTGAGAATGAAGAACAAAGTAGGTGGGATCTCAATATCAGATTTCAAGCTGTATTACAAAGCCACTGTTCTCAAAACAGCCTGGTACTGGCACAAGAAGAGACATATAGACCCAATGGAATAGAATAGAGAACCCAGATATCAATCTAAATCACCATGCTCAATTAATATTTGATAAAGGAGGCATGATCATACAAGGCAGTTTCTTCAAGAAATGGTGTTGGGATAATTGGATAGATACATGCAAAAAAATGAAAGTAGATCACCAACTTACACCCTACACAAAAATAAACTCAAAATGGATATAGTACTTAAACATAAGACAGGAAACCATAAAAACTTCTGAGGAATCCACACCCGGTGAAATCTCAGACATATGCCAAAGCCATTTCTTCACCAATACCACTCCTAGAACAATGGAAGCTAAACAGAAAATAAACAGATGTGACTACATTAAAATAAAAGGCTTTTCTACAGCAAAAGACACCATCAATAAAACAACTAGAAAGCCCACTGTATGGGAGAACATATTTGCAAATGTTACCACTGATAAAGGTTTAATGTCCAATATCCACAGGGAACTTATACAACTTAATAAAAGGATGATAAATGATCCAATAAAAAAATGGGCAACGGACCTAAATACAGTTTTATTGAAAGAAGACAGAAAGAAGGCCAAGAGATATATGAAAACATGCTCAAAGTCACTAATTATCTGAGAGATACAAATCAAAACAATAGTGTGGTACCATCTCACACCTGTCAGAATGGCAATCATCAATAAATCAACAAACAGCACGTGCTGGTGAGGATGAGGAGAAAAAGGAACCCTTGTGCACTGTTGGTGGGAATGCAGACTGGTGCAGCCACTGTGGAGAGCAGTATGGAGTTTCCTCAAAAAACTAAAAATGGAACTCCTGTTTGACCCTGTGATCCCACTTCTAGTAATATATCCCAAGAAGCTGGAAACACCAATCATAAAGGACATATGCACCCCTATGTTCATAGCAGCAAAATTCATCATAGCTAAGATTTGGAAACAACCCAATGCGCATCTGCAGATGAGTGTATTAGAAACTGATACATCTAGACAGCAGAATACTATACTGCTATAATAAAGAAGGAATTCTTATCATTTGAAGCAGAATGGATGGACCTGGAGAGCATTATGTTAAGTGAAATAAGCCAGGCAGTGAAAGAAAAATACCACATGATCTCAATCATTTATGGAAAATAGAAAACATTATAACCTGATGAACATAAAGACAAATACAGAGGTAGTAAAACACCGGGCAGACTGTCAATTTACAGTGGGAAACCAGGGGTGTGTTGGGGAGGAGGATGACGAGATGAACCAAAGGACTTGTATGCATGCATATAAGCAAAACAAATGGACACAAGACGCTGCAAGGGAGGTTGGATGAGGGCATACGATAGGGGGTATGTGAAGCTGGGGAAAGGTCAATAGGGAAAATAAAATGAGATATATGTACTAATATATGTAATATTTTAAACAATAAAAATATTTTTAAAAAAGAAAAAGAAAACTGTAGTACATCTACACAATGGAATACTACACTGCTATAAAAAAGAAGGAATTGTTACCATTTGAAGCATCATGGATGGACCTAGATATCGTTATGTTAAGTGAAATAAACCAGGCAGTGTGGAATCCAAGATGGTGGCATAGGTAAACACCTACACTGCTGCCTAGCACAACAATTTCAAAACTACAACTAAAAGACAGAATGGACATTATGCAGAACCACAGGATATCTGGCTGAGTGGAAATTCTACAACTAGAAAGAAAGAGAGGGGCTCACAGAGACCCAGAGAAGCTGCAAAAAGCTGAGGTACGGAGACACGTGCATGGAGAGAGTGGGTGCAGGAGCACCTGGCTGGCTTTCTATGGCAGGAGGGAGACTTTCAACAGCATTGAACCCCTTATCCTGACACTAAACCCCAGATCCAGCTGAAATTCATATGGGGGCAGTTTGAACTGTGAAAAGGGAGAAGTGCATGGAAATTTAGGGGAGTCGCAAAAGATCAGAAGTCTGCTGGTGCACAAGGCACTGCACACAGAGGATCGACTGCTGATTGGGCCACTAGCTTTCACGAGTGGGCGGGAGACAGACCCTCCCAATTGTGTCACTTCTAACTCCACTAAACCCCGGTTTCGGGCAAAACCCTGGGGACCAAGACTCATATGGTCCGGGAGTGCAGGGGAGCTGGAGGGGCAGCAGTCTAGAGCCACTGCCAGAGAGCACACGAGTACACAGGGACCTCTCCAGCTATTACCCAGTCACGTGAGACTCAGGGGCCGTGGAGGATGGGGCCGACTGGAAGGCAAGGCAGGCCCTTAAGCCTTGAGACTTCAAGCTCAACAGAGAGGCTTTTGCGGTTTTGCAGGTCTGGTATCATAAGACTGAATCCAACACAGAAGTTCTCCCAGCATAGTGAAAATGCCAAGACAAGGGAAGGGATCACAAACAAAAGAAATGGAGGAAAACAAACAAGTGGATATAGAATTCAAAACCACGCTTATAACGTTTTTCAAGAATATCCTAGAAAAGTTGGATAAAGTTAGCGAGACCCAAGAGGAGATGAAAAAGAACCAACTAGAGATGGAAAAAATCCAACTAGAGATGGAAAAGGACTAACTAGAAATTAAACATTCACTGACTGAAATAAAAATACTGTACAGAGACCTTACAGCAGACTAGAGGAAGGCAAGAATCAATTCAGAAATTTGAAATATAAAGAAGCAGAAAACATTCAACTGGAAAAGCAAGAAGAGAAAATAATCCAAAAAATGTGAAGATAATGTAAGGAGCCTCTGGGATGGCTTCAAGTGTACCAACATCAGAATTGTGGGGGTGCCAGAGGAAGAGAGAGAGCAAGCTACTGAAAACCTATTTAAAGAAATAATGACTGAAAACTTCCCACATCTGGTAAAAGAAATAGACTTACAAGTCCAGGAAGCACACAGAACCCCATATAAAAGGAATCCAAAGAGGACTATACCAAGACACAAGAGCACAAGACAAAGAGAGAATATTAAAAGCAGCAAGAGAAAAACAGTTAATTACCTACAAGCGAGCACCCATGCAACTGTCAGCTGATATCTCAACAGAAATAATGCAGACCAGACAGGAGTCGCAAGAAATACTCAATGTGATGAATAGCAATAATCTACAACCAAGAATACTCTATCCAGCAAAGCTATCATTCAGAATTGAAGGACAGATAAAGAGCTTCACAGATAAGAAAAAGCTAAAGGAGTTCATCAGCTCCAAAACAGTATTAAATGAAATGTTGAAAGGTACTCTTTTAGCAGAGGAAGAAGAAAAAGATGATTCTGGGCCACCTCCTTCTACTGTCATCAACGAAAATGAAACTTTTGCCAAAGTCATTTTTAAGCCTAGTGTGGTTCAACAAGCAAGGATTGCCCAGAATAGTGTTCTGGGAGATTTCATCATTAGATGTGATGTCAATAGGAAACAGAACATTGGGAAAATCCAGGTTCTAAATGTATTTTGTGCACTACTTTGCCCCCAAAGACCTTCCTCCTTTACCCAAGAATGTGGTTTTTGTGTTTGAAAGCAGTGCCTCCATGGTAGGCACCAAACTCTGGCAGACCAAGGATGCCCTCTTCACAATCCTCCATGACCTCCGATCCCAGGATCACTTCAATATCATTGGATTTTCCAACCAGATCAAAGTGTGGAAGGACCATTTGGTATCAGTGATTCCCAACAATATCAGAGACTGCAAAGTCTACATTCACCACATGTCACCCACTGGAGGCACAGACATCAATGGGGCCCTGCAGAGAGGCATCAGTCTGCTCAACAACTACGTTGCTCACAATGACATTGGAAACCGCACTGTGTCCCTCATCATCTTCGTGACCAATGGGAAACCCACTGTGGGGGAGACCCACACCCTCAAGATTCTCAACAACACTAAGGAGGCCACCCGAGGCCAAATCTGCATTTTCACCATTGGCATTGGGAATGATGTGTACTTCAAGCTGCTGGAGAAACTGTCCTTGGAGAACTGTGGCCTCACACGGAGTGTTCACGAGGAGGAGGATGCAGGTTCACAGCTCATTGGATTCTATGATGAAATCAGGACTCATCTGCTCTCCGACATTCACATCAATTACCTACCCAGTGTCGTGGAACAGGCTACCAGAACTCTCTTCCCCAACTACTTCAATGGCTCAGAGATCATTATTGCTGGGAAGCTGATGGACAAGAAGATAGATCGACTGTATGTGGAAGTCAGGGCCAGCAACAGTAGGAAATTTGTCATACTGAAGACAGATGTGCCTGTGGGGCCCCCAAAGGTGGGAAATGACGTCATAGGAAGTGCCAGGCCCAAGGGTGATGGTGAGAAGGACCCCAACCACCTCAAACGTCTCTGGAGCTACCTGACTGCAAAGGAGCTGCTGAATTCCTGGCTGCAGAATGACGATGAGCAGGAGAAGGAGCGATTGAGGCAGAAGACCCAGGCTCTGGCTGTGAACTCTCGCTTCCTCACCCCGTTCACTTCCATGAAGTTGAAGAAATCCACACTGCAGACAAGGAAGCTGGAGGACAGCCATAGCATGTCTGCTGCAACAGGGCCTGAGACAGTGATGCAGAGTCTGCAGGGCTCCAACCTGCAGCCAGGATCTACTCTCAAGAAACCATATAACCCAAGAATTAAAGTTTCTAGAACATCAGCAGATGGAGATCTCCATTTTGTTGTGGATTTCCCCTTGAGCAAGCTCACTATCTGCTTCAACATTGATGGGCAACTGGGGGACATCCTAAGGCTGGTCTCTGATCACATAGACTCTGGTGTAACGGTGAATGGAGTTAATCGGGGCCCCTGCTCCTCCCAACGGCCACAAGAAACAAAATGCACTTACTTCCGCACCATCGCCATCCTCGTCAACAAGCCTGAGAGGTCATATCTGGAGTTCACATTGAACAGGATCACCTGGATGGTGGAGACAGGCTGGTCCTCCCATGGTAGTGGGGAGTCGGGGGCTGGAGGTGTCAGTGTCTGCCAATGCCAATGTCACCGTCACCATCCAGGGCACCATTGCCTTCGTTATCCTCATTCACCTCTACAAAAAGCCAGCGCCCTACCAGAGAGACCACCTGGGTTTCTACATCTTCAGCAGCAAAGGCCTTTCCGACAACTGCCATGGACTGTTAGGTCAGTTCCTGAACCAGGATGCCAGACTCACAGAGAAGCCCGTCAGGCTCAGCAAGAACATTAATAGTCCTCTAGTCCCAAAGGCAGATGAGAAGTTGGAAACGGTCCTCAGGGTGAAAGGGCACCAGGTCCCAGTGGTCTGGAAACAGAGGAAAATCTACAACGGTGAGGAGCAGATAGACTGCTGGTTTGCCAGGAATGCTGCCCAGCTGCTTGATGGTGAATACAAGGATTACCTGGTAGCCCATCCTTTTGACTCAGAGACTACATTTGGCCTGGCACTATCCAGGGGACTCTGACACTAGTGTTCATTAATGTAAGAGTGCATGACAGGGAAATGGCCTTTGGAGACATGCAGTTCTTATTGCTGGCCTATGCCCCATCT
This sequence comes from Lasiurus borealis, assembly GCA_004026805.1. Lineage (NCBI taxonomy): Eukaryota > Metazoa > Chordata > Mammalia > Chiroptera > Vespertilionidae > Lasiurus > Lasiurus borealis. The sequence continues at coordinate 69,652 of PVJN01006143.1, read as the reverse complement.
CTTGGCAGTTAGCTGCAACCCCTGGTGGCTCGTAGGTCTGACATCAGCTTAAGCAGAGAATGAAATGTTATTTCCTCTGCTCACTTTTCCTGCCATGCTCTCCTTATATCCTACAGAGAAAGATGGTAGCATCAAGGAGGGAAGGTCATGATTAAAAGCAAGAAGTCTGTGTCTTGTACCAACTGGCTTGTCCATCTCATAGACTACCATAAAGTAACTCTGATGAAGTAAGATTGCTGTAAAGTTTGTTTTCTCTGTGGAAAAAGCCAAGTATGGGCACGCTGCTTTTCTCCTTATGAATGCTTAGAAATCTTTCCTCTTAGCACTGCTACAATCTGCAGCCTCTGCTTTAGGGGATCCTCTGATGGAGCCCAGGCCACAGGTCATACAAATAGCATGGAGATTAGATCATTGTAAACAATTAAGTCTTTTCTTAGGAGGAGATTTTCTTCTGCTACAATATCTTTCCCTTGAAAATTAGTTTTCATTTTTATAAAAAATTGATTTGAAAATAGAAAGCTTATATCCCAGCTGCCCATGTCTTTGTAATGGGTTTTGTAAAATGCTTTACTTTGCCAGTGGATATTCTCCTATTTATTCCATTAAGCTAAATACTTATAATATAGAGGACAACTCCAAAAAAAAAAAAAAAGAAAGAAAGAAAGAAACCAGACAGTGAAAGAAAAATACCACATGATCTCACTCATTTATGGAAAATAAAAGACAGTATAACTGGATGAACAAAAAGATAGATACAGAGGCAGTAAAGCACCAAACAGACTGTCCATTTACAGCAGGAAAGCAGGGGAGTGTTGGGGAGAAGGGTTGAAGAGATGAACCAAAGGACTTCTATGCATGCATATAAGCACAACAAATGGACACAAGACACTGGGAGGTGGGATGAAGGCATGTGACATGGGGTACAGGAGGCTAGGGGAAGGTGAATGGGGGAAGAAAAGGAGATTACATATATACTACATGTAATACTTTAAACAATAATAATAAAATTAAAATAAAAACTGGGGGAAAAAAACAGCAAAAAATAAAAAAATAACTCCTGGCTCCCTCCCTCCCTGGAGCACGCCCTCCCCCTGCTTGGCTTCCCCTTTCCCATCCCCCTCCTCAGACACATTAGCTTCTCCACTGCCAAGCTCCAAGGGCCCTTTCTTTACCTCCATAACTTGTTTCCTAAGCCCATTTCTTCTAGGAACTACTTCCACCTCTTTAATTTACCAAATAAATGATCTATTCCTAAATAAATAAATAAATAAATAAACAAACAAACAAACAAATAAATAAATAACTCTCCATTTCCCCCCTACCCCAAACCTCTGGCAACCAACTTTTGACTTTCTGTCTCTATGAATTTGACTACTCAAGGTACCTCATATAAGTTGAATCATATAGTACTTATCATTTTGCAGCTGCTTATTTCATTATTTTATTTTTTAAAATAAGAGTAATTAATGTTTGTGGTTTAAAAAGTACAAATAATATCAAAATGTACAAAACCAGAGAGAATCCAATATGGCGGTGTAGGTAAACACCTACATTGCTGCTTCGCACAACCATTTCAAAACTACAACTAAAAGACAGAACGGATAGCATCAAAAGCCATAGGAAAGCTGGCTAAGTGGAAATTCTACAACCATAAGGAAAAGAGGGGCTCACAGAGACCCAGAGGAGCTGCAAAAAGCTGAGGTATAGAGACATGAGCATGGAGAGTGTGGGTGCCAGAGTACCTGGCTGCTTTCTCTGGCAGGAGGGAGACAGAGACTCCCAAATGCACTACACCCCTTATCCTACGGCACTGAACACCAGGTTCAGCCTAAACTCATACAGAGAGAGTTTGGACTGCGAAAAGGGAGAAGTGCACAGAAATATAGAGGAGCCATGAAAGGGCAGAAGTCTGGTGGGGTGCACAGCACTGCTCACAGAAGACCGACTGCTGATTGTGCAGCTGGCTTTCACAAGTGGCCAGGAGACAGAGCCTCCCAACCGAGCCACTTCTAACTCTGCAGAACCAGTTTCAGGCGAGATCCTGAGGACCCAGACTCATATGGTCCCAGAGCGCAGGGGAGCCAGAAAGGCAGTGGACTAGAGGCACTGAGCACGCGCACAGGGACCACTCCAGCAATTACCCAGAGAGACATGACACCTAGGGGCCATGGAGGGTGGGGACAACTGGAAGACAAGGTGATCCGTTAAGGCCTGAGACTCTACCCCTCCCAAGCTCAACAGAGAGGGTTTTGCAGTTTTGCAAGTCTTGTATCATAAGGCTGAATCAAACACAGAAGTTTTCCTGGCATAATGAAAATGCAGAGACAAAGGAAGAGATCACAAACAAAAGAAATGGAGGGAAAAAAACAACTAGATATAGAGTTCAAAACCACACTTATAAGGTTTTTCAAGAATATCCTAGAAAAGATGGATAAATTTAGTGACACCCAAGAAGAGATGAAAAAGGACCAACTAGAGATGAAAAAGGACCAACTATAATTAAATATACACTGACTGAAATAAAAAAATATTATACAGAGACCTAACAGCAGACTAGAGGAAGGCAAGAATCAAGTAAAAAATTTGAAATATAAAGAATCAGAAAATACTCAACTGAAAAAGGAAGAAGAAAAAAGAATCCAAAAATGTGAAGATAATGTAAGGAGCCTCTGGGACAGCTTCAAGCATACCAACATCAGAATTGCGAGGGTGTCAGAAGAAGAGAGAGAACAAGAAACTGAAAATCTATTTAAAGAAATAATGACTGAAAACTTCCCACATCTGATAAAAGAAATAGACTTACAAGTCCAGGAAGCACACAGAACCCCATATAAAAGGAATTCAAAGAGGACTACACCAAGATACTTCATAATTAAAATACCAAGAGCAAAAGACAAAGAGAGAATATTAAAAGCAGCAAGAGAAAAACAGTTAATTACCTACAAGGGAGCAACCATGCGACTGTCAGCTGATATCTCAACAGAAAGAATGCAGGCCAGATAGGAGTCGCAAGAAATACTCAATGTGATGAATAGCAAGAACCTACAACCAAGAATACTCTATCCAGCAAAGCTATCATTCAGAATTGAAGGACAGATAAAGAGCTTCACAGATAAGAAAAAGCTAAAGGAGTTAGTTCATCAGCTCCAAACCAGTCTTAAATGAAATGTCGAAAGGTACTTTTTTAGAAGAGGAAGAAGAAAAAGGTAAAAGATAAAAAATTATGAACAACAAATACATATCTATCAACAAGTGAATCTAAAAATTAAGTGAATTAAAAATTTGATCAACAGAATAAACTGGCGAATATAATAGAATCAGGAGCCTAGAAAGGGAGTGGACTGATAATTCTCAGGGTGAAAGGGGTGAGGGGGGTGCAGGGAGAGACTGGACAAAAATCATGCACCTGTGGATGAGGTCAATGAGGGGGTGGTAAGGGTAGTGGGAGGGGTGGGAGCCGGGTGGAGGGGAGCTATGGAAAGGAAAAAAGAGAAACAAATTAATAATCTGAATAATAAAGATTTAATTAAAAATAAATAAATAAATAAATGTTTACCCCCTCCCCCCCACACACAAAACCACACAAAATGTACAAAACCTAAGAACATTTTGGAATGGATGTCAGATTTTTTTAGAGATGTTCAGTACCCATTTAGGAACTAACATTTGCTGAGTGTATCCCATGTAACACTGTGTTGGGTCCTTTACATGTGTAATTTAATTTATCTCTTAAGACATATGCTATTTCATTTACTCACCATACTTTGTCATTTAATTATTTACAGTTTCCAGGGAAAGGGGTCTGACAAGAACTAAGCAAGCAATCAAGGTTAATGCTATAAAGACTGAAATGTAGAGAAGAGTGTCTGTGCCAGTGAGGAAAGTAGAATGTACTCTGGAAACCATGGAAGCCCAGCCATTAACACTGAACAGTGCAGACCAAGGCAGGGAGAGTGTATATAGCAAAGATAGGGCTGGAGTTCACAGGATTCTCCTCAGACACACTGGTTCCTCAGCTTGACAGAGTAGTCAGACATGTTTCCTGGTGAGGATATCACTCTTATCAAGCTTAGTTTGCATTGATTTAAGAACTTTTAAGTTGGCTGCCACAAACTTCTGATAGCGCTGTGGCCCTCAGGTATAGACATATATCAATTGATATATGTCATAGCTATTGCTACACTAGCCTAACCTAGGATTTCTTAAACTGTATTTCCTGGACACATACTAATTTTCTATACAATGTTAATATGTAGTAATAAAAAAGAAACAGCCCTAACCGGTTTGGCTCAGTGGATAGAGCGTCGGCTTGCAGACTCAAGGGTCCCAGGTTTGATTCCGGTCAAGGGCATGTACCTTGGTTGCGGGCATATCCCCAGTTGGGAGTGTGCTGGAGGCAGCTGATCAATGTTTCTCATCGATGTTTCTAACTCTCTGTCCCTCTCCCTTCCTCTCTGTAAAAAATCAATAAAGTATATTTAGAAAAAAAAAAGAAACAAAAACCCCTCTTCAAATACATTTAGAAAACAGTTCACACTAGATGCTTCTTCTATAGATTTATAGCACAAATAAACTATTAAGACCCCTGAGAAGTACTGTAATAAATAATAAAACTGTTGAATATTTTAAATCACTATTTTACAAATATTTTGAGCACCATACTTTTTTTCCTTTTCTCCCTATCAACATCAATATGTATGTGCTGGGACCTTAGTGTTCTACAGAACCCGGAAGCAAAGTGATAGATAGCATCTTGGCTAAATTGTATCAGTTATCCATGAATTGACAAAGGCTGCTCTGAGGCAGCATCCCAGATATGCAGGATTCACAACTGGGCTGAATAAACAAGAAATTAAGGGCATATCCTCAACTTCAAGTGTGATTAGACTATCTCCAAAATGCATTGTGTGATGATTTCTGCCAAATAGTTTAACTAATTGGATTACATCGCACTAAAAACTGCACAGCAAAAGAAACCATCAACAAAATGAAAAGAGAATTTACTGTATGGGAAAACATATTTACCAAATTACCTGATAAAGGTTTAATTTCCAAAATATATAAAGAACACATTAACTCAATACCAGGAAGACAAACAATCCAATTTAAAAATGGGAAAGGAACTGAATAGACAATTCTCAAAACAGGATTTGTAGATACCCAATAGACAGATAAAAAAAATGCACCAAGTCACTAATCCTCAGAGAGATGCAAATTAATACTACAATGAGGTATCACCTCACACCTGCCAAAATGACTACCATCAATAAATCAACAAGTGCTGGCGAGTATGCGGAGAAAAAGGAACCCTTATGCACTGCAGGTGGGAATACAGACTAGTGCAGCCACTGTGAAAAACACTATGAAGTTTCCTCAAAAAAATGAAAATATAACTGCCATTTGACCCAGTGATCCCACTTCTAGGAATATAAGTATACTAAGAATCCCAGAACACCAGTCAGAAAGACTATATGCACCCTTATGTTCATAGTAGCATTATTTATAATAGCTAAGATCTGGAAACAGTCCAAGTGCTCATCAGTAAATGAGTGGATAAGAAAAATCTGGTACATTTACACAGTGGAATACTATGCAGGTATACAAAAGAAGATTCTCTTACCCTTTGAGACAGCATGGAGGGATCTGAATACTATTATGTAGCTAAATAAGCCCATTAGAGAAATACAAATATCACATGATCTTGCTTATAAGTGGAATTTAAAGAACAAAATAAATTGATGAATAAAATAGGTATAGAGGTATGGATGCATTTAATGAAATAACAGATTTCAGTGTGTGTGGGACAGGGGAGGTAGGGGAAGAGGGGAAAGGAAGAAATTAACCAAAGAATATATATGCATATATGCATAACCCATGGATACAGACAAGAGCATGGGAAAGGCCTGGGGTGGGATGGGTATTAGGTGGAAAGGGGGAAAAAAAGATGAAAATGAGAAACATCTGTAATACTGCCAACAATAAAATAAAATTAGAAAATGAGACAGAGAAAAAAAAGAAGTTAAAGATAAGAGGTATGTGATTTTTTACTTTTTTGTTATCCTGTAGTTATTCTACTTATATCTAGTTAACTATTTATTTGGTTACCAATAGTTATATCTAGTAAGCCCTAGTTATTCAAATAAATGGTTCATTAGAATCAAATGGAATGTGTGTTTCTTATCCTCTTGGCTTACTCAAGTTATTTGTCTTTAATATGTAAGTATTAGTTACTTGTTACCAGTTAAGTAATTATATAATTTCTCTGTCTCTAGTTTTCTATAGTTCTCACTCACTATTCTAATAAGTTAGATTTGAAAGGAATTAATTTTTTATCTTCTTACTTTAGTTATTCTGAGTATCTATAGTTAGCAAGCTGCATAATTAGCACCAATTAGATCTAATTATCAATAGTTATTCAAGATAAAAATGAGAATTTAGAATTGAAAATATTCTGATTCTCTTGTCTTACTCCAGTTATCCCAATTATTTATCTATGTATTACTTAGTTATTTATAGTTAACTTTCTTCTCTATTTTTCTAATTTTCTATCATTCTCATTTATTCTAACAAGAAGTAAGAAGTTAGATTTCAGAGGAATTGTTTTAGTGTCTTGACTTCCTCTATTCATCTCTATTTAACTTACAGCAAACACGTTATCTAGTTACCTCTTGTTACATCAAGTTATCAATAGGTGCTCACAAAGCTTGTTTCCTTTTCTTAGGGACATAGCTGAACTACTTTTCCCAGTATTGCATTATCTTTGTAGAGCCATCTGATTTGTTCTTGCCTATGCAATGTGAGCAGAAGTGATGTGTCTCTTCTGGGCTGAGGTAGGTAAGAGTGGGTTTTCTACACATTATTATTATTTTTTAATCCTCCATCATGATCTTAAAAGCCATGTGTTGAAGATGGTGGTATTATAAAGTTGAATAGGTCTGGGTCCCTGAATGACTGACTGGAGTAAAGGCGCCTCTACCTCTTTCTGACCACATTGGATTTGACTTGAATAAATAAAAACACCTTTATTGAGTTAAGCCACTGATATATTGAGTTGTGGGTTGTTGTTGTTTTTTACAGCATTTAGCCTATTGTGACGAATACATGTTTTCATAGTTCTGACCATACTCTATTGTAAATTGCCTCTCTTATTTTTCTGTCTCCTCAATTAGACTGTGAGATACTGGAGGGAAGAGCCAGTATCAATTTATTTGTCATTGTATCTAGTGCTTAGTACAGTGTTTGGTACAATAATTGGTATTATTGTAAGAATACAATAAATGAAAGTCTATACACTGACAGGACACCCCCCCCCGCCACCGGCCACACACACATATTGTCTTACTACTAAGAATCACTCTTCATTAAAGAGATGGTAATTCTTCACTAACAGAAACTCAGTGCCTCTCTCTCAAGTATTGATTATAAGTAGGTAGACAAGCTTTGTAATGTTTTTGATCTCATTGATAAGATTCAGAGACCAACTAGTGGCTCACTCACAATAAATTTGAAACCCTTAGTCTACATAGTCAAGTCACATTTTAAGCTGTGTATAAGCAGCCAACACAATTTTTCTGAAAAGCTGAATTTCTCATATGGAGTCCATAGATGTCAGTATAACATAAAAGAAATATACTGAAAACTGGCTTCATGGCATATAAAGTGTGTGTAGCAAGAATATTTTGAAATTCACGTATACGGGGTCTATGAAATGGCATTTTGTTGAGTCATTCTGGATAAAAATCCAACCAAACGAGCAGACACAATTAGCCAAACTGGTATTTGGCAATACAAAACCAAAAGGAAATCTCATTATTTGAAAGAATTCTTCACTTTCACAGGTTGAGCAATTGTATATATAAATGAGCCTAGTGTTTTTAAAATGAGTGCTTATAATCATCAAGCAAATATAAGTAAAATCGCATGAATATCTATCACATGTTTTTCAATATGACAGACATTTTTTTAAAGTTTTAGGATAAAAGAAACTTGCAGTGTTTGGTGGAAACATTTTTTCTTGTCTCAAAAAAGATCATTGAAAAGATTTCTGAGAAACTTCTAGAACATTCAGGGCATGCTACTTCCTGAATAGGTTTGTCCAGTTGAAAAGGAAACTAAATAATAAAAAACACAAAGAAACCTTAGGATTATCTCAAGGTCTACTTCATGTAGGTCTACCATTTTGCTTTTATTTTTCAACTATCATTTTAGCTTTGTATGATGCAATCTGAGTACGTGCAATATTACAGATTGCCCCAGGGCACTGATTTACTGCTGTAATTCAATACAATGGGTATAGTTTTTATTTCTGACTGCTCTAAACATATTCTTAAAAGAGATTTTCTAAACAGAGTGCAGAGTGACAGGCAGCTATTGTGCTACTTAAAAGACAATGAAGATAAGGTTGCAATTTTCCAAATGAAAGTTTTTAGTTATAATTGTATGCATGGCACATTCCTTAACCCACTTACATAGAAGACATTGACAATTACTTCTGAGATTCAAAAAGGGACAATTAGATCCATATTCATGTGCTAATAAGCACTGCACTATTTAAACCTGTTTTTCTTTTTAAACTATGAAAATGAGAATTAAACAGTGGCAATGGAAAGATGAGAGTAGTATTTAGTTTCTTCAAAATGCAGCTTTTCACATAACTGACCAGCTAGGAGGGTTAGTAGCTATTTTTAACAATAAAATTTGGTGAACAAACCACATTTTTTCTTGTAGAAATCGCCTTTAAAATACAGAATATCAAGATACACGGAAATTTAGGGGCATCGTAAACGATCAGAAGTCTGGTGGCGCGCAAGGCCCTGCGCACAGGGGACATACTTTAGTCTACTTTTGCTAGTGGACTGAAGACAGATGCTCCCAATTGTGCCATTTCTAACTCCACTAAACCCGGTTTTGGGAAAAACCCTGGGGACCCAGACTCATATGGTCCCAGAGCACAAGGGAGCCAGAGGGGCATCAGTCTAGAGGCACTGTGAGGGCACGACATAGGGACTGCTCCAGCTATTACCCAGTCACGTGAGACTCAAGGGCCGTGGAGGGCAAGGCTGACTGGAAGGCAAGGCGGTCATTAAGCCCTGAGATTCCACCCATCCCAAGCTCAATAGAGAGGCTTTTGCAGATTTGCAAATCTGGTATCATAAGGCTGAATCCAACACAGAAGTTCTCCCAGCATAGTGAAAATGTCAAGACAAGGGAAGGGATCACAAACAAAAGAAATGGAGGAAAAGAAACGACTGGATATAGAGTTGAAAACCATGCTTATAAGGTTTTTCAATAATATCCTAGAAAAGTTGGATAAAGTTAGCGAGTCCCAAGAGATGAAAAAGATCCAACTAGAGATGATAAAGGACCAACTAGAATTTAACCATACAATGACAATTAAAAAATATTATTCTGAGAACTAACAGCAGACTAAAGGAAGGCAAGAATCAAGTAAAAAAATTTGAAATATAAAGAATCAGAAAACACTCAACTGGAAAAGCAAGAAGAGAAAAGAATCTAAAAATGTGAAGATAATGTAAGGAGCCTCTGGGGCAGCTTCAAGTGTACCAACATCAGAATTGTGGGGGTTCCATAGGAAGAGAGAGAGCAAGATACTGAAAACCTATTTAAAGAAATAATGACTGAAAACTTCCCATATCTGGTAAAAGAAATAGACTTTCAAGTCCAAGAAGCACACAGAACCCCATATAAAAGGAATCCAAAGAGGACTACACCAAGATACATCATAATTAAAATACCAAGAGCAAAAGACAAAGAGAGAATATTAAAAGGAGCAAGAGAAAAACAGTTCATTACCTACAAGGGAGCACCCATACGACTGTCAGCTGATTTCTCAACAGAAACGATGCAGGCCAAACGGGAGTGGCAAGAAATATTCAACGTGATGAATAGCAAGAACCTACAACCAAGAATAATCTATCCAACAAAGCTATCATTTCAGAATTGAAGGGCAGATAAAGAGCTTAACAGATAAGAAAAAGCTAAAGGAATTCATCAACTCCAAACCAGTATTATATGAAATGCTGAAAGGGACTCTTTTAGAAGAGGAAGAAGAAAGAGGTAAAAGATTAAAAATTATGAGCAACAAATACATATCTATCAGCAAGTGAGCCCAAAAATTAAGTGAATTAAAAATTTTATCAACAGAATAAACTGGTGAATATAATAGAATCAGGAGCACAGAAAGGGAGTGGACTGATAATTCTCAGGGGAAAAGGGGTAATGGGTATACAGGGAGAGACTGGACAAAAAAATCATACTCCTATGGATGAGGTCAATAGGAGGGAGGTAAGGGTAGAGAGAAGGGTGGGAGCCGGATGGAGGGGAGTTATGGAAGGAAAAAAGAGAAACAAATTAATAATCTGAGTAATAATGATTTAATTAAAAATAAATAATTGTGCTATGTTAAACAGGAAAATCAAATAAAGAAACAATCACATTTTGTGTCTAACAAGTAGCATGAGTGAATGAAAAGGGTTAGTTTTCATTGTTGCTTTTTCTCTTGAAATAATCCTAGATATTTCTAGATTCCTTAGTGAAATTCAGATGTTGTATAAAAATCCTTTTAATCAATAGAATAATTAAAAACATATAATATGCTAACTATCTATATATACATGGAGTGGCCAGATTATTATGATCTCTGAATGCACAATAATCTGGCCACTCAGTATATATATCCCATCTAATAAAAGAGTAATATGCAAATTAACCACCACTCTGCTACACCCACAAGCCATGCCCACCAGCCAATCAGGAGCGAGTATGCAAATTAATCCAACCAAGATGGCTGCGGCCACAGAGAGAGCAGGAGGCTTGAGTTGCCCCCCACAATGGAGGAAGCCAAGCTTTTTGCACACCCTGGCCTGCCCAGGCCTCTACTCAATGATACAAAGTTTCAATTATAGAAGATAAATAAGTCCCTACAGAAATGGTGGCGCTCATTGAGCTGGAGAGAACAGGAGGCTTGAATTGCCCCTGGCAATGGAGAAAGCCAAGCTTCTGCAGCCCTGGCCTGCTTTGGCCTCCTCTAAAAGGCTACAAAGTTTCAATTATAGAAGATAAATAAATCCCACCAAAAATTGCTGCTGCCATAGAGCAAGCAGTGGGCTTGTCTCCACTCAAGGCTACAAAGTTTCAATTATAGAAGATAAATAAATCCAAGATACCATGGCCTCCACTTGGATGGCCAGGGTGCATGGTTGACCTGCAAACCAACACAAGCCCCTCACCTAGGCTACCCCATGCCCCAAGGGAACCCCCACTCTGATCTGGGACACACTTCAGGGCAAGCCAGCTGGCCCCCACCCATGCACCAGGCCTGTATTCTATCTAATAAAAGAATAATATGCAAATTGATCATCACTCCAACACACAAGATGGCTGCCCACATGTGGACACAAGGTGGCCACCACAAAATGGCTAGCAGAGGACAGCTGGTGCGAGGGATCAGGCCTGAAGGGGAGGGCAGTTGAGAGAGACCAGGCCTGCAAGAGATGACAGTTGAAGGTGATCAACCTGCAGGAGAGGGCAGTTAGGGGTGACCATGCCTGAAGGGGAGGGCAGTTAGGGGCAAACAGGCTGACAGGGGAGCAGTTAGGCATATATCAGTCTGGCATTGGAGTGATTAGGGGATTATCAGGCTGGCAGGCAGAAGCAGTTATTGTCAATTAGGAAGACAGGCAGGCAAACAGGTGTGAGCCAGCCGTCCTGGAGAGGGATGTTTGACTACCTACCAGGATCGGGCCTAAAGGGGCAGTTGGACACCCCTTGAGGCATCCAAGATTGGAGAGGATGCAGGCTGGGCTGAGGGACACACCTCTAATATATATATATTAGAGGCCTGGTGCATGAATTTGTGCATGGGTGGGGTCCAGCCAGCCTGGCCATAAGGAAGGGTCAGGGCAGTTGGCCGGCCTGCCTGCTGGTTGAACTCCTGATTGAGGGGACAATTTGCATATTAACTTTTTATTATATAGGATATACACTGAATAGCCAAATTATTGTGTGTTCAGAGATCATAATAATCTGACCGCTCAGTGTAAATATAAAAGCCTAGTGACCTGAATGGCAGAAGGACCAGAATGACCAGTGACTATGGTATGTACTGTGACAGCCAATTGGCTTGATCTGGGCCCTTATTGCTCCCAGCCCAGTCCCCAATCGGCCCCTGACACCTTGATTGGGATTGGGGCCTATTGGACCCCACCTGTGCATAGATTCATGCACTGAGCCTCTTGTGTTATATAAATAGCATATAAGGCTTTGTAATCCACAAAGTCTTGATTTGCAATATAGTGTCAGGTCTGCATGAGAACATTCCTTTGGAAAGCCTATGTAACAGCTCATCCAAATGCTCTAACTACTCAGGTGCCATTTGAGCCTGCTTCCTTCAGAAATGTTTCCTTCTACTATCTGACTGCAATTCAATTAGAACTTCGTTCCAGGACCTTAAAGATTTTACTCTTATAATTTGTCTTACAAATATTTGTGTTTTATTTAAAATTATAGAAAACAGACCTATTATTTATAATTCAAAGTTAAAAAAAAAGATGATCTGTTGACAGTTATCTCTTCGACTGAGGGGCTTAAAATCCTTTTGTGAGAGCAGGGATGGATCATGAAAAATCATTTGGGGAAAAGAGTAGGAGATTACCAAATGTCTTATGGAGGGGTAAAAGTTGGTCTAAATGGGCCTCACTATATTAGCATTTTTCTCTTACAGACACATTCAAAAAAGGCATTTTTGAATGCAATGACCTTGGAAGATAAATTACACAATTACACACACCTGTTACAGTGGCAGATTTTAGAAGTTTTGGCCAGCTTAAAAGAATTTTAATCAAGAAGAGGTTTATGAGGTAACATCACTTGGACTCTCCTCTCTGAAGTCCTTTTGATACCAAGTAAAAGGTCATTCAATCAATCAGTTGCTTATCAGGCCTATCTTAATTACACCTTGAAAATCAATATTCAAGTTAAATTGTCGATAAGCTGTTACTATGCTACCTTAGAAAGTGTGTGTTCTGTGTGTTCATTTCTGAAAAGATATTTTTCTTCATCTTGAGAGTCACATTTGGAGCATGACTAAACCTAATACCAGCCAGGAAGCCTCCTGCTGTGTGCATTTTTCTAGCTTTCAGCATAATTATGCCAATCCATCTTTGACATTAGAGAAAGGCCAGTGACAATGTCAGGCAAATGTTATCCAATTTTCACTGAGCTGATGTTCAAGTGCTAAAATATGAACGTCATTTAAATGTCTAAGAGAATTGCAGTTTGGTTCCTAATACTTGAGTGGTTCAATTAAAAGGAGAAACTCCCCTGTACAGAGATCTCTTCATTACTGGCTCCTTAACCTGCAGTGGTACTTTCAGTTTCCTGATGATTCTTATAACATTTCCATGTGGCAGTTTCCATGACACTGACCACTGCAAACTCTGCTATTCTAGAATTTTGTTGTATCAGAATGTAAAACCGAAGTATCTGCAGCCAGGGTTTTATCCTTACTTTTTTTTTTTCAATTAGTTTGTTTTTATAAAGTTCTACTCACAACCTTCTAGGAAAATATAAACATTATCTGGCTCTTCAAATAGAATAAGCTACAGAAATAATTCTTATTGATCACAGTGGCTACAGGAATAGATTCGTGGATATCATGATCTAGAAACAACCATAGTATGACCTAGAATGGCTTCTATATTCTGCATGTGAGTTACCAGAAAGAAGCCCATGCAAAGGACTTTTCAAAGTCTCTGAGTAAATCAGTGTCAAAGCAAAGGGGAAATCCCAGATTTTCTGACATCTAATCCAATGTTCATTCTACTACATTATATTGGTTTCAGGGGATGTTTGAGGACAGGATCCAGCCATCTACAGAGACAATATGGAGATTTTTTTTTTTATGCCCTGAAATTTAGGAGGTTTCCAAAACCTCTTAGAGAGAGACCAGAAGAGAAAGCCTTACCTTTATCAAAGAAGGAGATTTAAACATTTGCCAAACAGTAATGTAACCATGAAAACCAAATGGCTCAGATGATGGTATTTTTAAGAAGGCTGACTACTGCAGAAGATTCCTACATTGCAAAGTAGATCAGTTGGCTTTGAGAGACTATGATGACTTCACTGAAGTAGTTTCTATGGTTCAGCAAGCTGGATTCCATGATAGCTATATCAGCCTTGGGAACTAAAAATTCTGAGAAATATGCACAGCCCATTATAGAATGTGTTATGGATTTTCATAGATTGACTTGGGAGATTACCAGTATAAAATACTAGGATTTTAAAGGGTGTTGGCAAGAGGACAAAGAGGGTGAAGCAAGAGGGATGGAAGGAGAAAATGAGATCAATATGGATTAGAAGATAATAGAACAAAAGAGAGATGTAAGAGCAGGAATTAGGTGAAAGAAAACAGTGATCTTACCTTAGTTTCCATAATGGGGCTTACAGACTAGTTCGGTTTCCACCACTGAGGTTGAAATAACACAGATAGATTGGCAGATTCTATGACTATTATAGATAAGATACAGAATGTCAAAGACCGGATGTCATGTAAAAGTAGAGTTGATGATGAAGCAAATTCTGATACCCAAGTTAAAAAACCATGTCTCAAAATTTCAGCAACAGCAAACAAAAATCAGAATTAAAAGGAACAAATCTACTATAAGAACTATTAATATGAATCTATGGCACTTATCTTCTAGCCAATTTGTAGTATTCTTTGTTAGTTATGAAGTAAAACCCAATTAAGGAAGGCACTATGTGATTCTGCAAACAATTTCATTCCTGACTTCTAGCATAGTGCCTGACATATAGTAGCAGTTTTATACATGTTTGTTGAGTTAATGAATTATTGAATTGTGTTCTCTCTTAAAGGCCCATTTTTCTGAGCTGGATGATTGGCCATAGTGACAGAAAAAAAATATCCAGAGGATATGTAGAATGAGAAGAATGTGGGAGAAGTATGTGGGGGGTAGAGTTTAAGGGTACTACTTATGGGGCCCGGACAGATGCCTAAAAGGTAGACTTACTATAGTTTCTTATTTTGCTGAAGTCAAACTTTGTATTTCCTTTTATATAAAATAAGATGATGTCTCTTTGTGAGCATACTTTGAAATTTGGAGTGTCAATATAAACATTAATTAGTATCATCATTGTGTACCTTGAGTCAAAATATGTTTGTTCTTCCTGATACATTCCCTTGGGGCTTGTGTGAATACGAATGGGTGTAGGGTATGCATAGAATGTATTTCTTTTCTTCCCCATTTGTAAAGGACTAATGTGAAGACTTTTTTTGTATTACTACTTGTGTTGACATAAAAAGGGAGTCTTTAATGCCCTTATGATCAAAGCATACAAGCAGAGTCACTGAGTTACACTGTCAAGTATTATTACTGGTCAGGAAAATTCAGAAGGATCCTGTTCATAAAAGAGGCTCCCACCCCCTTAGTTGTCCCTTTCTCTCTGTTTTCATGGAAAATTGCAGATTGACCTCAAATTCAAGTTCAATTTATGCTCAGAGGAGCTAACGAACAAATTTGCAATAAATAAATGAATGCATGGATGAACTCAGAGGTAATTATATTGTACAATAAAGGAGATGTTTAAATGTCTCATTGGTACCCATTAAAAAAGAAAACAGTATTATAACCTTCCTTTCTTCAGTCAGCTTCTTATAACCCTAACTGCTGGGTCATGATATCCTTGGTATTGAGCAAAATGGACTATTTGAAAATGAATCATTACAGAGCATTTTTTTATATCCAAATTATTGTTGCTCGAATTACTGGTCCTTAATAGTTTAGTATAGTATGTTTGAGTTTAAATTCTGCCTTCCTCACTTACTTGCTATTAATTTTGTGCAAATTATTTAACCTTTAGCATCTCAATTTTTTTCTGTAAAATTCTGACAATAATGTATATGTAAGGTTATTATGAGATATGTATGATGTTAAATGCATATCCTATCTAATAAAAAGGCAACATGCAAATTAAGCATCACTCTGCTATATCAAAAGCCACACCCACCAGCCAATCAGGAGTGAGTATGCAAATTAACCCCAACCAAGTTGGCTGTGGCCACAGAGTGAGCAGGAGGCTTGGGTTTCCTCAGAAATGGAGGAAGCCAAACTTTCCACACACCCTGGCAGGCCTAGGCCTTCACTCAAGGCTACAAAGTTTCAATTGTAGAATATAAATATATCCCATATACTAGGGCCTCCACTTGAGTTGCTGGGGGGCATGGCTGGCCTGCAAACCACCATAAGCCCCTCACCCAGGCTGCCCCATGCCCCAAGGGAACCCCCACCCTGATCCAGGACACCCTTCAGTGCAAACCAGTTGTACACCAGGCTTCTATCCTATCTAATAAAAGAGTAATATGCAAATTGACCATCACTCCAACACACAGGATGGCTGCCCTATGTGGTCAAAAATCCCACCCCCATGTGGACAGAAGATGGCCAGAGGAGGGCAGTTGGGAGGGACCAGGCCTGCAAGGGAGGGCATTTAGGGGTGACTAGGCTGGCAGAGGAGAGAAATTTGGGGCATCTGGGCCTGCAGGGAATGTCAGTTGGGAGGAGTTCCAGGCCTGCAGGGGAGAGAAGTTGAGAGGACCAGGCCTTCAGGAGAGGTCAGTTAGGGGCAATCAGAAAGGCAGGCAGGTGAGGAGTTGGGAGCCAGCAGTCCTGGATTGTGAGAGGGATGTCCGACTTACTGTTTAGGCTCAATCCTACTGTGATAGGGCCTAAACGGGCAGTTGGACCATCCCTTGAAGGGTCCCAGATTGGAAAGGGTGCAGGTTGGGCTGAGGGAAACCCTCCCCCCATGCATGAATTTTGTGCACCCTGCCTCTAGTGATTTTAAAATATTGATTGGCACATAAAAATTACCCAATGAATATTTTCTGTTGTAATTTTTTTCATTTTTATAACTTTTAAAGATTTTTCTTAGCAGATAGAGCTCCTAGTTTCTTAGGAAAGATTGTTTTTGGCACACTAAGTTTAATGTGCTGGTAAATATTCTGTAGTGCTACCCCACAATTTGTTTTAAAAGTACAAGAATGTCTTAGGAATAGTAATTGAATTGTAGGAAAGGAGACTAAGGAGAAAGATGCACAGTAGTGAGGCTAAAAGAAGAAAGAGAATAATTTGGAGAGAGTGTAGAACAAGAAAAAGACTGCAGGTCTGGATGCTGGTTAAAGCCTACAATTATGGAGTCAGAAAAGGAGCCGGCAAAACCAACAAGAGGGAAAGGCTTAGAGTAGTAGAACTGTAATACAATATGATAAAAGGGTAGTATGCAAAATGACCAAATAATGGAACGACCAGTCTCTATGATATACACTGACCATCAGGGGGCAGATGCTCAATGCAGGAGCTGCCCCCCTGGCAGTCAGTGTGCTCCCACAGGGGGAACACCACTCAACTACAAGCTGGGCTGACAGCTGGCGAGTGCAGCAGCCTGCCTCTGCAGCAACGCTAAGGGTGTCCAACTGTGGCTTAGGCCCGGTCCCCACAATTGGACATCCCCAGAGGGCCCCCAGACCGTGAAAAGGCACAGGCTGGGCTGAGAGACCCTCCCTTCCCCAGTGCATGAATTTTGTGCACCAAGCCTCTAGTAGCTTCATAAAATGCAAAAGAGAAGATACCTTTTAGGAGGGATAGTCAAGAGTTTCAAATACTTATGCAGGGAAATCAAGGATGATTAGGTTGAAAAGTCTTTATTTTTGTTATATTGCTTCTTGATAGTGAGTTTTATCAATGTTTACATTCATTTTCCTAGCATAGCACCTTGCTCATAGTAAGCAATCGGTATATATTTGTTAAATGAATGAGTCAAAGAATGTTGGCAAGAGAAATTTCCATGGAGGTTTTATGGCAGAAATTGCAAAAAGTTGAATAAATTAGATGATGAGAAGATGAGAGATTCTGTTTGAGAAAATGGTTCTAACACAGATGGGAGAATTAGAATGGTAACTTGAAGAAGTCACAAGATAAATAAAATGTGAAAGTAATGGGGAAACTGAGGATATTTTTATGTAGAGAGAAGAGAGCTGCAGAGAGGGAGAGATTGAAGATGCCTCAAGACAAGGAATGAATGATGCAAGAAGGGTGGATGGAAAAATATGATGTCAAGAAAGGAATATAATTGGATCACCTCATCCTCTCAGAGAGAGGAAGAGGATGAGTAGCAATATTAAAATATTATCATTTAGAAAAGGAGTATGTCAAAGGTGCAGTTTGGAGATAAAAAAGAAGTGAACATGAGATATCTCACTTCAAGTGGTCTAAGTGTCCTTGGTGTTAGAAATTATGGGTAGTACTAGAAATTTGAACAGAAAAAAAAAATGGTAGCTACTCTACAGAATCCTCTATCTCTGATCTATAGGATGGAGGAGTAGGCTAAGGGTGTCATATATTCCTTGGGTTCTGAAATATTTTCTAAGAATGTTTTGCATGCTCATAAGAATTTAATTTAAGTTATTAATGCTAAAGCTTGAGGAAATATAAATAAGTCTTTTAAGAACCAAGTAGCACTTTGTAAAAATAGTGTAAAATCATGTCAAGTTCTAAGAATGTGCGTTATTACCACTAGTCACTTTGGGAGAGTATAATTAATTTGACTTAATTTACTCCATCAATATTAAGGGAATAATATTTTAAACCTAGAAGAAGAGATGGTTTAGTGTTTTCATGACAATAATTCAAATGTGTAAATTACTGTTTGATAGGTACACACTTTGCAAATGTCGCTATCACATTTGTAGCCCTGTGGATTCCAGGGTTTGTATTTAATCAGTGTTTGTTAAGTTTTTCTTTGTGTGTGTGTGTGTTTAAATTTTATGCCTGGTCTTTTTTCCCAGAACAGTATTAACTATATGTCTGCATGGGAGCAACTGTATTAGTCTGAGCCAAAAATTTCCAGCTTTATTTGATCCATTTTCCTTAGACTTTGAGAATTCTTTTAGGAGGAAGAAGCTGAGCTGGCTTCAGCAGACTCTACTACAGTTAAGAACTGCACAATCATGCAGTCCCTATCTCCTGTAGCATACGAACTACATGAGATTTCTAAAATACACAACACTTATTCCATCCTGACAATACTCTTGTATAATAAGCAAGAGTGGGGAAAGGGGTATCTTAGTGTGAGAATATTTCTGTTAGAAGAATTTGCTTCAAATTTCTAGGTGTTTCTACTTCTGCAGCTGTAGTAGCACTTTGTTTTATTTGTGGCATTGGAAGATTTTCAGCAACTACCTGGTATAATGGAAAGTTAAATGGATTTTTACATCTAGATTTTATCCTCAAGATCTCTTTCCTATTGTTTCATTGGAGCAATTTTTGTGAATCCTGCCCATTTAGGCCTAGATAAAATTTATTATTGGTGGTTTAATTCTGGGATACCTGTAGCTTTTGTATTGACAAGTTTATAACAAAAGCTATTTTTTTCCCTTTGCCATTCACAATTTTTCCCTTACATGCTGTTCTTGGGCAGCAAAATAAATATTAAAAATTTCCATGTATGGCTTAAAACCTGAATTTTTATTTCCAAGCATTTTTTTGTAAGGCAAGATGTTTTGATATTTGATAATTCAATCAACTATCAAGTTTACTTTTCATCGATTTTAGATTATGTTTTAATATCTTTGTTTCTGTGTTCAGTGCATTTAGGATGGATACTATTTTTTTAATTTAAATTCTTTATTGTTTAAAGTATTACATAAGTCTCCTTTTTCTCCCCATTAATCTCTCCCCAGTCAATCCCATCCTCTAGCACATGTCCTCACCCTCCTATAGTCTGTGTCCATTGGTTAGGATCATATGCATTCATACAAGTCCTATGGTTGATCTCTTACCACCCATACCCTTCCCTTATAGGTTGGATGGTATGATTGGTGCTTCTATGACTCTGACTCTGTTTTGGTTCATCATTTTATGTTGTTCATTATATTTCACAAATGAGTGAGATCTTGTGATATTTATCTTTCTCCAACTGGATGACTTCGCTTAGCATAATGCTCTCTAGGTTGATCCATGCTGTTGTAAGTGGTAAGAGTTCCTTCTTTTTAACAGCAGCATAGTATATCATTGAGTAGATGTATCACTGTGTTTTAATCCAGTCATCTGCTCATGGGCACTTAGGCTGTTTCCAAATCTTAGCTATTGTAAATTGTGCTGCTATAAACATAGGGGTGCATATATCCTTTCTGATTTGTCTTTCTGCATTCTTGGGATATATTCCTTAAAGTGGTATTACTGGGTCAAATATTCCATACTATTTTCCACAGTGGCTGCACCAGTCTGTATTCCTTCCAGCTATTCACGAGGGTTCCTTTTTCTCCACATCCTCACCAGCACTTATCCTTTGTTGATTTGCTGATGATAATCATTCTGCTAGATATGAGATGATACCTCATTGTCATTTTGATGTTCATCTCTCAGATGATTAGAGACATTGATCATGTTTTCATATGTCTTTTAGCATGCTTTATGTTTCTTTAGAAAATATTTAGGTCATTTACCCATTTTTTTTGATCCGATTGTTTATCTTTCTTTTCTTAAGTTGTATGAGTTCCCTATCATTTTTTGAGATTAAACCCATATGAGAGATAACATTGGTAAATATGTTCTCCCATGCAGTGGGCTTTCTTGTTGTTTGTTGATATTTTCTTTTGCTGTACAGAAGCCTTTTATTTTGATGTGGTCCTATTTCTTTATTTTCTCCTTAGTTTCCATTGTCCTAGATGCTGTATTGGTAAAGGTATTGCTATGACATATGTCTGATATTTTGCTGCCTATGGAGTCTTCAAATATTTTTATGATTTGCCATCTTACATTTAAGTCCTTTATCCATTTTTTAAAAATATATTTTATTGATTTTTTTTTACAGAGAGTAAGGGAGAGGGATAGAGAGTTAGAAACATGAATGAAAAAGAAACATTGATTAGCTGCCTCCTGCACATCATTCGCTGGGGATGTGCCCACAACCAAGTTACATGCCCTTGACAGGAATTGAACAGGGGACTCCTCAGTCCACAGGCCAATGCTCTATCGACTGAGCAAAACCAGTCAGGCCCTTTATCCATTTTGAGTTTATTTTTTTGTGTATGGTATAAGTTGGTGGTCTAGTTTCATTTTTTTTTTTTTGCATGTGTCTATCCAATTTTCCCTATACCAATTATAGAAGAGATTGTCTTGACTCCATTGTATTCCCTTGCCTCCTTTGTCAAATATTAATCGAGCAGAGTGGTTTGGGTTGGTTTCTGGGTTTTCTATTCTATTCCATTGGCTTATATGTCTGTTCTTGGGACAGTACCTGTCAATTTTGAGAACAGTGGCTTTGTAATGTATCTTGATATCTGGTACTGTGATCCTTCCAACTTTGTTCTTCTTTCTCAGGATTGCTGGAGCTATTCATGATATTTTCTTAATTCGAAATGGATTTAGGGAGACTTTACTCTAGGTCTGTGAAATATGCCATTGGTATTTAATGGGGATTGCTTTGAATCTAGATTATTTTGGGTAGTATGGACATTTTAATGATATTGATTCTACCAGTCCATGAACACTGTATTTCTGCCATTTGTTAACATCTTCCTCTATTTCTTTTTTCAGTGTCATGTAATTTTCTGAGTATAGGTCTTAGTTAAATTTATTCCTAGGTATATTAATTTTTTTTTCTGTTGCAAAGCTACATGGAATTGTTTTTTTAGTTTCCTTTCTATGAGTTCATTATTGGTGCATAAGAAGGCCATAGATTTCTGGGTGTTAATTTTGTATCCTGTTACATTGCCAAATTCACTTATTAAATCTAGTAGATTTTGGTGGAGTCTTTAGGGTTTTCTATGTACAACATGTCATCTGTCAATAAGGACAGTTTGACTTCTTTTTCCGTTTGGATGCCTTTTATTTCTTCTTCTTGTCTGATCACTGTGGATAGCACTATCAGTGCTATGTCAAACAGGAGTGATGAAAGTGGGAATCACTGTCTTTTTCCTGTTATTAGGGTAATGAGTTTAGTTTTTGCCCATTGAGTATGATGTTGGGTGTGAGTTTGTCATATAAGGCTCTTTTTATTTTGAGGTAGGATCCCTCTATTCTCACTTAGCTGAGAGTTTTTATTAGGAAATGTTGGATTTTTGCCAAATGCTTTTCTGAATCAGTTGATAGGATAATGTGATTTTTGTCTCTCAATTTGTTTATGTGATGTATAATGTTTATAGATTTGTGGATATTGTACCATCCTTGCATCCCCGGAATAAATTCCATGTGGACATGGCATATGATCTTTCTAATGTAATGCTGGATCTGATTTGTTAGAACTTTGTTAAGGATTTTAGCATCTATGTTCATCATAGATATTGGCCTGTAACTATATTTGTATTATCTTTACCTAGTTTTGGAATTAGTGTAATGCTGGCGTCATAGAAAGAGCTAAAGAATGTTCCTTTCTCTTGACTTATTTTTGAATAGTCTGAGAATAATAGTTTTTTTCCTTTTTTTTCTTTTGTATTGTGTTACATGTATACATATCTCCCCATTGCCCCCCATCCCTCCCAGGCATACCACAAACACCCAGGGTCTATGTTCATTGGTTATGCTTATATACATGCATACAAGTCCTTTGATTGATCTCTTAACTACCCCACCTCTCATTAATCTTCCCACTATAATTTGACAGTCTGTTTGATGCTTTACTGCATCTGTATCTATCCTTTTGTTCATCGGTTTACAATGTTCTTTATTATCCCCAAATGAGAGAGATCATGTGGTGCTTCTACTTCATTGACTGGCTTATTTCACTAAGCATAAGGCTCTCCAGTTCCATCCAGATTGCTGCAAATGGTAAGAATTCCTTCTTTTTAATGGCAACATAGAATTCCATTGTGTAGATGTACCAGTTTTCTGATCCACTCATCTGCTGACGGGCACCTAGGCTGTTTCCATATTGTAGCTACTGTAAATTGTGCTGCTATGAACATAGGGGTGCATAAATCCATTCTGATTGGTGTTTGTAATTTCTTAGGATAAATTCCTAAGAGTGGGATTGCTGGGTCAAATGGGAGATCCATTTTTAGTTTTTTGAGGAAACTCCTTACTGTTCTCCACAGTGGCTGCCCCAGTCTCCATTCCCACCAATAGTGCACAAGGGTAACTTTTTCTCCACATCCTGGTCAACACTTGTCGTTTGTTGATTTGTTGATAATTGCCATTCTCACAGGTGTAAGATGGCATTGCATTGTCGTTTTGATTTGCATCTCTGAGATAATTAGTAACTTTAAACATGTTTTCATGTGTCTCTTGTCCTTCCTTCTGTCATCTTTTGAAAAGGTTTGTATGGACTTGTAGTAGGGGATTTGAAATTAGATAGATAAGTGGGGTGAAATTTTAACCAGGTAAAGAGAAAGAATAGAGAGAATCTAAAGTTGGAAAAAGGAAAGAGAAACAAGACAACAAAACAGGGAAAGTTAGGAGGAAAGTGTTGGCATAAAGGTAGAGTTGAGTTGGAGTAAAATTATGCTAAAGGAAAGATGAAAATAGAATGTAAAACTCTAATCCCGAAGTAAAATAAAGAGAAAACAAAATGACACCTTTTTTTTTCCAGAAAGGTAAAATTCTAGTAGTAATAATACTAGTTGAAAACAAAAATGTAATAATTAAAAAGATAAAATAAATTGAGGTGGAAAGAAAAACATAGGCTTTTAATTAAAATATGTAAAAATGAAAAATAAAAAAAATTAAAAAAAGAATATAAATAGAATGGTCATTCACTTCTACTATTATTCTGCTTGGCACTCCTGTTTCCCAGTAGGGAAGGTATTGCAGTTCCCTGTGTTGCACTGTTGATGTTTTAATCTCTTTATTCTTTTGTGGTTATGCGAGAGTCAATTTGTGCGTTATCCACTGAGTGGCAGTGTTTCGGAATTGATCTCTGAGACAAAGCACAGGACCTCTCTAGGCTGTGCTCAGATCCTGCTACTCGGTGGATCTCAAAACTGGATTGTGGGGATTTTGCAGCCTGGACACTGTAATAACTCCCAGGCTGTCCCTCTGCCTCAGATAAAAAACGAGTCACCTTCCAGAGCTCCCCTCTGTCAACAACTCGGAGAGTTTGCCTCCACACTTAGGGATCACGCACTGCCCCACCTTTGGGGACGTCTCCAGAGGCATCTTTTCCACAGCCTGTTTCCCACAGTGTGCGCGTCTCTGTTCTGAGGGGCAGAACACCTCACCTTATCCCAGACAAAATCTGACCTTTCTGTGTGCCGTGTGGATCTCTGAATCCACTGCCCGCGTGTCTGCGCTGATTGGAGAGCTGTGTTCTGGGTCCCCAGCTGTTCCGTGAGTGATTCACCCACAGTGTTCAGACTGCCACAGACATCCACCTCCCTCTGCAAGATGGCGTGGTCTCCACATTTGCGCTGGTGGCTCTGGCCGACAAAAAAACAGCGGCAGTGGGGCTGCCTGGCCAGGAGAGCCCCTTCTAGCAGTTCTCCACCTTCTCCTGGAGGATAACTGACTCTTAACTTGCCAACAAACAGTCCCCGTGCAACCCTCAGTTGCTCTCTCTCCCTCTGCCCAGCGACAAAGCTCCAGAAGCGTCCGTCTATTCCGCCGCCATCTTTTTTTCTTTCTATCAGATTTTTTTATTCACTTGATTTTTAGATTCACTTGTTGATAGATATATATTTGTTGTACATAATTTGTATCTTAGCCTTTTTCTTCTTCTTCCTCTTCTTAAAGAATACCTTTCAACATTTGATATAATACTGGTTTGTTGGTGATGAACTCCTTTAGCTTTTTCTTTTTTGTGAAGCTCTTTATCTGCCCTTCAATTCTGAATGATAGCTTGGCTGGGTAGAATAATCTTGGTTGTAGATTCTTGCTATTCATCACGTTGAATACTTCTTTCCACTCCCATCTGGCCTGCATAGCTTCTGTAGACAAATCAGCTGACAGTCATATGGGGGCTCTCATGTAGGTAACTAACCGTTTTTTTTTTCTTGCTGCTCTTAATATTCTTGCTTTGTCTTTTGCTCTTGTTATTTCAATTATGATGTGCCTTTGTGTGGTCCTCTTTGGATTCCTTTTGATTGGAGTTCTCTGTGCTTCCTGGACTTGTAAGTCTACTTCTTTCACCAAGTGGGGGAAGTTTTCAGTCATTATTTCTTCAAATATGTTTTCAGTATCTTGTTTTCTGTCTTCTTCTGGCACTCCCACAATTCTGATGTTGGTATGCTTGAAGTTGTCTCAGAGGCTCCTTACACTATCTTCATATATTTTTGCTCTTCTGGTTGAGTGTTTTTTGCTTCTTTGTATTTCAAATCTTTGACTTGATTCTTGTACACTTACAGTCTTCTGTTAGGACTCTGTATAATATTTTTTATTTCAGTCATTGTATGTTTACTTTATAATTGATCTTTTTTCATATCCTTGAGAGTCTCACTCAATTTATTTATCTTTTCTGGAAATTTTTTGAAAAACCTTATTACTGTGATTTTGAACTCTATATCCAGTCATTTGCTTTCCTCCATTTCTTTCATTTGTGACCTGTTTTTTTGTCTCCACATTTTGGCTGCTTCCCTGTGTTGATAGAGTCTTTTTGTGTGCTAGGTGTCCTATAGGGCCGAGTGGCTCAGCCTTCCTGAGGTGGGCACTCTTGGTGCACCCCTTTGTGTGCTGTGTGTATAGTCTTGTTGTAGTTAAGCCTTGATTTTTGTTGGTATCACTGGGAGGATTTGACCTCCAGGCCAATTGGTAGTAAGGATCAGCTGTGTCTACGATAGGAGAATTTCTGTGCTGGAGACACTCGTATGAAACAAGACTCGCTTCAGTGGGGCTTTGTTGCTCACTGAATCTTCCCCCTGAGTGTATTCCTTATGGATGTAAGGAGTTGTTATCTGGATTGTCCTACTCTGACCCCTGGGTACTCTGGCTCTTGGATCTCCAAGGATGTGCTAATTTAGCCTTTGCCTGAGGCCATCCAGCAGGAGCTATGGATAGATCTTCAGATTCCTCTTCTTTTTTTGGCTTTGGAAGTGCCCACCTGAGGCCCAGCTTTGAAGCAATGTGAGCTGCTGTGGAGCCTTGGGCCTTCTTTTGAATGTTCTGTGTCTCCGTTATTCAGCTATAGTTTGTTAGGTAAATTTAGATTTCAAAGGACCTGGCCATTCATATGCAAAAGCCTCTTTGCACAGCTTGGATGGGGCAGAATCTTCGGGTGGAGCAAACAGCAATGGCTTCCCATTAGCCCTGACCTAAAAGGCCCTTGGGTCTCAGTGTCCCTTGGTAATCATTGCAAGCACCTCTGAGAGAAAGCCGCTCTCGATTTCTGCCTGCAGACAGTCCAGTTTCACCGTGTATGAATCTGGGTCCCCAGAATCTCCTCTGGAACTGGGATTCAGAGCAATTCAGAGCTTATATTTTCCTCTAGATTGAAAAAGACAACTCTGTACTCAGTTGCCAGCCCTCTCTGTGCATGTGTCTCTGTACCTCTGCACTTTTCTTCTGCATCTTCTCTGAGTCTCAGTGTGCTTTTCTCTTTCCTTCTTATTGTAGGATTTCCACTTAACGAGCCTTACTGTGGTTCTGGATTATGTCTGTTTTGTCTTTTAGTTGTAGTTTTGAAGTTGTTGTGTAAGGTAGCAAGTTCAGGTGTTTACCTGTGCCTCCATCTTAGTTTCTCTCCTCACAAGGATTTTAAATATCTTAGAGAACCTGACACTTTCTGGTCACTGATTTACTTTTTAAATAATTTAACAATTCCAGTTTAAAGTGGCAATAAAGAGTCAGCTGCTCAATAAATGATGCTGGTTGCATGAATGGATATATGGATGGACTGAATGGGATGCAGAAGTACATGGGAATAGATAAGGATAGTGCAACTTTGTTTTTGCTTGTTATTTTTTGGGGAATGAAAAAAATTAAGAACTGCTATATTTAATAAAACTTTCTAGCATAGATACCAACATCCTTTAAGGTTTCATACATTTAATGAATGAAGTAATTATTTATTGTCCTTATAGATTTTGGCATCCATAAACTTTCCATAATGACTTGAGAGAGAGCCTAGCTATTTTTACTTGAACAAGCATCCACTTGTAAGTGCTTTAGGACTTGTTTTTCAAGCTTAGGAAATTAAAGTGTCTAAACTTCCTTGACTGTGAATCTTTTTATTTTATTTTATTTACCCCCTGTTTCCACATTGATCCCTTCTAGCCTGCCCCCACCCACTACCCTAGGCCTTTACCACACTAATGTCTGTATCCATTGGTCATATACACTGAGTGGCCAGATTATTATGCTCTCTGAATGCATAATAATCTGGCCACTCTGTGTATACCCTACATAATAAAAGGCTAATATGCAAATTGTCCCCTCTACCAGGAGTTCGACCAGCAGGCAGCCCGACCAACCACCCATGTCCCCTCCCCTGGCCAGGCTGTCCAGACCACACCCTTGTACAAATTCATGTACCAGGCCTCTAATATTTGTGTATACACACACACACACACACACACACACACACACACACACATACATATACATACTGAGTGGCCAGATTATCATGCATTCAGAGATCATAATAATATGGCCACTCAGTGTATAAATATATACACTGAGTGGCCAGATTATTATGTCCAACCCATCATTAATTCATTGGGCCACCTTTTGCCTTCAATACTGTGGTGATTCTTCTTGGCATTGACTCCACGAGATGTTGAAAGGTGATGAGAGGAATCTGACACCATGCCTGATGAATAGCACTGTCCAGTTCTGTGAGATTTGAGGGTTGTAGAACCAGCTGCCTGATGGCTCTTTTAACTTCATCCCACAAATGCTCAATTGGATTGAGATCTGGTGATTGTGGGGGCCACCTAAGCAAGATAAAGTCTCCCTCATGTTTTTAAAACACTCCTGCACAATATGAGCACCGTGGCATGGCACATTGTCTTGTTGGAAGAAGCCATCTCCATTGGGACATGCTATCAACATGGTAGGCTAAACTTGATAAGCAACGATAGTTAGGTATGTTTTACTATTCAGATGTTGTTCCACAAGAATTAAAGGGCCCAAATCATGCCAGTAAAACATGCCCCAAACCATAACACTACCCCCACCAGCTTGAAGGGTTGTACTCATGCATGTGGGATGCATGCTTTCATGCTGTTTCCACAAAATTCTCACTCTGCCATCTGCATGATGCAACTGGAAACGTGATCATCAGACCACATGACTTTTTTCCAATGCTCTACTGCCCAATCCTTGTGTTTCTGTGCATTTTGGAGATGTTTTATATTGGTAACTGCAGACAGCAAAGGTGTTTGAACAGGCTTTTGGCTTCCATATCCCATATGCAGTGTATGGCTAATTTGCCTACAAATGACAGGTGGTCAAAAATAATCAGGCCATTCAGTGTATACATGCATATAAGTACTTTGGCTAACCTCTTCCCTCCCATCTACCCCTGTCTTCCCTCTGAGATTTAGGAAACGAGTTCAAAGTATTTCACCTTTTTTTTTCTTTTGTGTTTATTTTTTTGGGGGGGTTGATGGGTTGTTTTACCCTCAACTAAATGCTCAGTACTATTTCAGAAACTGCATTTGGAAATGGAAATAAATGCAGTGTAATACTGCCCTGTATATTTATAGCTCAGATAATCCGCACCTGTGAATGTTTAGAGCACTGGTCGGCAAACCGCGGCTCCTGAGCCATATGCGGCTTGTGAGCCGCGGTTTGCCGCTCTGTTGACTAATGAGTTTTCTGCCCACTGGTCTAGAGTACTGTATTTGCAAACTAAAATAAATAAAGAAACCTCCAAATGCAACCATTCTTTCCCAAAATATCTGAAAAGATGCAATGTATTGGGATAGTTTTTCAAGCAGAATAAAAGATTGTTCTGTTTGACTAGTGACAATGGCTATTCAAGTCAAACCTTGGAGTAACAATGTATTGCAATTTTAATAAAATGGAAACAAAAATATGAAAACAAAAATACGTTCACTAAAATGTACCAAAACTTGGGCAAAACCTGTAATTTTGTACTGTTTTATTTATTTCTAATCCTCACCCGAGGACATTCTTTCTTTTTTTAAATATATTTTATTGACTTTTTTTACAGAGAGGAAGGGAGAGAGATAGAGAGTTAGAAACATCGATGAGCAAGCGACATTAATCAGCTGCCTCCTACACGCCCCACACTGGAGATGTGCCCGCAACTAAGGTACATGCCCTTGACCAGAATAGAACCTGGGACCTTTCAGTCCATAGGCTGACGCTCTATCCACTGAGCCAAACAGGTTTTGGCACCCGAGGAGATTCTTTTTTTTTTTTTAAATGAAATCTTTATTATTCAGATTATTACATTTGTTTCTCTTTTTTCTCCTCCATAGCACCCCTCCACCCAGCTCCTACCCCTCCCTCTGCCCTTAGCTCCCTCCCATTGATCTCATCCATAGGTGTATGATTTTTGTCCAGTCTCTTCCTGTACACCCCTCACCCCTTTCCCCCTGAGAATGATCAGTCCAGTCCCTTTCTAGGCTCCTGATTCTATCATATTCACCAGTTTATTCTGTTCATCAAATTTTTAATTCATTTAATTTTTAGATTCACTTGTTGATAGATATGTATTTGTTGTTCATAATTTTTTGGCTTTTACCTTTTTCTTCTTCCTCTTCTAAAAGAGTACCTTTCAGCATTTCATATAATACCGGTTTGGAGTTGATGAACTCCTTTAGCTTTTTCTTATCTGTGAAGCTCTTTATCTGCCCTTCAATTCTGAATGTTAGCTTTGCTGGATAGATTATTCTTGGTTGTAGGTTCTTGCTATTTATCACGTTGAATATTTCTTGCCACTCTCGTCTGGCCTGCATCGTTTCTGTTGAGAAATCAGCTGACAGTTGTATGGGTGCTCCCTTGTAGGTAATTAAATGTTTTTCTCTTGCTGCTTTTAATATTCCCTCTTTGTCTTTTGCTCTTGGTATTTTAATTATGATGTGTCTTGGTGTGGTCCTCTTTGGATTCCTTTTATGTGGAGTTCTGTGTGCTTCCTGGATTGGTAAGTCTATTTCTTTTACCAGATGTGGGAAGTTTTCAGTCATTATTTCTTTAAATAGGTTTTCAGTATCTTGCTCTCTCTCTTCCTCTGGCACCCCCACAATTCTGATGTTGGTATGCTTGAAGCTGTCCCAGAGTCTCCTTACAGTATCTTCACATTTTTGGATTCTTTTCTCTTCTTGCTTTTCCAGTTGAGTGTTTTCTGTTTCTTTATATTTCAAATTTTTTATTTGATTCTTGCCTCTCTCTAGTCTGCTGTTAGGACTCTGTATATTTTTTATTTCAGTCAGTGTCTCTAGTTGGTCCTTTTTCATCTCCTCTTGGGACTCGCTAAATTTATGCATCATCTCTAGCATCTCTAGTTGGCTCTTTTGCATCTCCTCTTGGCTCTCACTAAATTCATCCATCTTTTCTAGCATATTCTTGAAAAACTTTATAAGCATGGTTTTGAACTCTATATCCAGTCATTTTTTTCCCTCCATTTCTTTTGTTTTTGATCCCTTCCCTTGTCTAGGCATTTTCACTATATCTGGAAACTTCTGTACTTGCAAAACCACAGAAGCCTCTGTTGAGCTTGGGATGGGTGGAGTCTCAGGGCTTAAGGAACTGCCTTGCCTTCCAGTTGGCCCCGCCCTCCACAGCCCCCGACTCTCACTTGACTGGGTAATCGCTGGAGTGGTCCTTGTGTGCGCATGCACCCACAGTGCCTCTAGACTGCTGCCTTTCCAGCTCCCCTGTGCACCAGGATCACATGAGTCTAGATCTCCAGGGTTTTGCCCTAAACAGGGGCCCAGTGGACTCAGAAGTGGCACAGTTGGGAGGATCTGTCTCCCACCCAGTCGCAAAAGCCAGCGGCACACTCAGCAATCTGTGCTCTGTGCTGTGCCCGTGCACATGCGCAACCTCGGCCAGACCTCCTATATTTTGCGACTCCCCTAAATTTCCGTGCACTTCTCCCTTTTCACAGTCCAAACTCCCTCCGCATGAGTTTCGGCTGGGTCTGGGGTTTAGTGTCGTAGGATAAGGGGTTCAATGCCATTGGGAGTCTCCGTTTCGCTCTCGCCAGAGAAAGCCAGCCAGGTACAAGGGCATCCGCTCTCTCAGCTCGTGCGTCTCCATACCTCAGCTTTTTGCAGCTCCTCTGGGTTTCTGTGAGTCCCTCTCTTTCCTTCTAGTTGTAGAACTTATACTCGGCCAGCTTTCCTGTGGTTCTGGATGATGTCTGTTCAGTCTTTTAGTTGTAGTTTTGAAATTGTTTTGCGAGGCAGCAGTGTAGGTGTTTACCTATGCCGCCATCTTGGATTCTTCCCCCGAGGCCATTCTTATAAAGGGAAAGAGAGAGAGAAGTAGAAAGAGAAAGAAACATTGATGTGAGAGAGAAACATTGATTAGATCAGTTGTCTTCCAAATGAGCCCCAAATGGGAATCAAACCCGAAAACCAGTCATATGCCCTAATCAGAATTGAACACACAATCTTTCCGTGCTCAGAATAACATTCAACCAACTGAACCCCCCCCTCCCCACCTCCGCCCCCCGGCCTGGCTGTATTTTTTTTAACAGAGAAATACTTAAAAGTCTGACATAATCAAGACTGTTAATTTTGTAAGGATTTCTTTTAAACTAAGCATATCAAACTCTTGGCCCATGGGTCACATGAGGCCCACAACAAATATGTTTTTTTTTTCCATGCAGCCAATATAACAGTATGTAAGAAATATTTTAATAAAAATTTAGTCACTTAATTTTTTACAATATTCTGTTATACATGATTATTAATAAACTACAATATTCGCTAATGACTGATTACTATAATCATGTTGTATTCATTTCCCTTACGTGCCTTACATGCAGGTGCACCATTTCTCTCCAGTAATACTAGCAGCAATTATTTTAGCAGCTGATTGCCACCTCATTAGTCTTGGACTGACTTGTTTGGTGTGTGCAACAGGAAATATTTTGCTTTTGGAGAACAAGGAAAATAGTGTTATTTGTTATGCTTATTGATTTGTGCAGTTATTCAGTGTCTGGTAAGTTAGTGTTCAACAAAAAATATTATTTTTTATTAAAATATTCTACTATTTTATGTTAACAATTACTCATGTATTTCAGCCCTTTGTATTCAGCATGTCTCTATTGAAATAAACATATGTTTCTATGAAAATTGAAACTGTTTTTTTTTTGTTGCCCGCATAAACTTAAATCTTGTTTATTTGGCCCGTATTAGCGTTTCAGTTTGACATGCTTGTCTTAAACCTTTAATATTCAAATCATTTTCTTTTGATGTGTCTACCATGCATCATCCTTTTTATCATATGTTAACTGGTTTTACTCTACCAGAGTTGTTTGTCAATGGTGTTTCATGTGATCAGAGTAGTTCTTCAGCATTACATTCATCAACTGAATGTAATCTTAAGTGTTTTTTCAAGATTTGCAATTTCACTTTGAAATCGGTTTGCATTGTATTGTGTTGCAATATCAGAACATCTACTGGACAATGATCAACATAAACTCACACTAAGCAGAAAGAGATGCTTTTGTAGAGACTAATTTTTTTTAAACAATGAATTCCTTTTTTTAAATATATATTTTATTGATTTTTCAGAGAGGAAGGGAAAGGGATAGTTAGAAACATCAATGAGAGAGGGAGACATTGATCAGCTGCCTCCTGCACGCCCCCTACTGGAGTTGTGCCCGCAATCAAGGTACATGCCCCCGACCAGAATCGAACCTGGGACCTTTCAGTCCGAAGGCCGACGCTCTATCCATTGAGCCAAATCCGGTCTCGGAGAGTAGAGACTAATTTTATAGGGTGTCAGCTCATTAGTAAATAATTTGTGTTATTCTACTTTACCTTCCTTTCATGTTACCTTAATTTGGCAGACTTGGATATTGGATATGTAGATAATGAATATTTTGTGTTTCCTGCAAACCAAAGCAAATTCAGAGCCTTTAAATGAGATCAGTATTGCTAAAGTGTCCTAAATGCAAATCTTTTCTGAATATTTTATTATTAAATAGGATGTACTTATTTCTTAAGTTGAGTCTTGAGTATATACTTTTATTGTTGTAATTGTTCAATATTAATGAATTCTGCCTCCTCCAAATGATCCTGAGCCTCTCAAGGGTAGGATGTCTATTAACAAAACACAGAATATACCTGGCATGATGGAATAATACTTTTTGAGGTACTACTCACCCTAGAAGTTGTTCTTTTTCCTTTCAAATTCCAAGGTGCCTTATAATAGTGTCTCCCAAATATGTCCTTTGGTTTTCTGATTTTCCATGAGAAGTTAATAAATGATCTAAGAGAAAACATTTTCATGTTTAAAATTAATTTAGGAAAGGAATGTAAACTGGATCAACCACTATGAAAAACAGTATGGAGGTTTCTCAAAAAAATTCAAAATAGGTCTGTCATCTGATCTTGCAATCAACTACTGGACATTTATCAAAAGGAATTCAGGATCTCAAATAGGTACCTTCACTCTTACATTCATAGAAGCACTATTCAGAACAAGATAGGGAAACAATCTACATGTATATGAAAGGATGATGGATAAAGAAAATGTGGTATATACATACAATTGAATATTATTCAACCTTTGAAAAAGAAAGAAATCTTGTTATATGATGAACATGGACAAACCCCAAGAACATTGTGCTAAGTTGAAATAAGCCAGTCACAAAAAGTCAAATATTGCATGATTTCACTTACATGGAGCATCAAAAGTAATCAACCTCTTTGAAACAGAAAATAGAATGATAGTTGCCAGGGGCTGAAAGAAGGAGGAAAAGTAAAATTTTTGTTCAATGAGTATAAAGTTTTAGTTTTGCAAGATGAAAAATTTCTAGCGATCTGTTGCACAATAACATTAAGGCTACTGTACTATACATTTAAAAAATAGTTAAAACGAACCCTAGCCAGGGTGGCTAAGTGCTTAGAACATTGGCCTGAAGGGTAGCGTGTTGAATTCCCAGTCAAGAGCATGAACCTCGGTTGCAGATTCAATCCCCCAGCTCTGGTTGGGGCCCTTTGGGAATCCACCAATGGATATGTCTCTCTCACATCAATGTCTCTCTCTCTCCCTCCCTCCTTTTCACTCTTTCCTTCCCTTCCACTCTCTCTCTCTCTAAAAAAAAAAAAAAGGACAAATATAGCCTCAGGTGAAGATTAAAAAAAAATTAAAAATAGTTAAATGATAAAATTTCTTTATTTTTTTCCCAGAGTAAAAAGTTAATTTGGGAAATATTGTACACTGAATCTTCTTTTGGGGCATTTGCCTTGAATGTTAGCATATTATTAGTGTTGAGAGTCACTCTAATAATGAAACTTGTTTACGTTTCTTTAATTCATCATTTTCCAAGCTCATTTGACAACAGAACATTTTTTGGTTGTTAGCGCAGAATATTTATTAATATTCAGGGGGACATTAGGCTTGTGTGGACTTCAGTTTGGAAAATGCTTCCCTACAGAGATCTTACCCCACAATAGCACAGAGAGAATCAACTTTTCTTTTTTCAGAAAGCTGTAATAGATTCAGTTTTGGAGATAACATTTAATGGAGTATATGCTGGAAGAGGCTTTCCACTTTTAGTTCTTTGAACATTTATAAAAATCATTGTAGTAGTAGATAAAAATCAAGGGCTAAGAAACTTACATGTGATAAAAACTGTACTTAGTTCTGTGGTTCCCAACTTGGCTAAATATTCCGAGTCACTTTAAAAACACAGTTTAGGTTTCACTACCCAGAGATTCTGAT
Organism: Lasiurus borealis; assembly: GCA_004026805.1. Lineage (NCBI taxonomy): Eukaryota > Metazoa > Chordata > Mammalia > Chiroptera > Vespertilionidae > Lasiurus > Lasiurus borealis. The sequence goes on along the minus strand of PVJN01006143.1, from coordinate 34,817 downwards.
TTAATAGATTAGAAGATCAGCCAGGTTTAGGAACCGTGGCTTTAGAAGTTTGAATTTTGAATAATTACTTACAGAGAGGTTGAGAATCATTTGAAATTTGCATATTCACCCTGATATAAAGTAAGTAGGATACAGATGATGGATGAAGACAGGATAACAAAAGATAAACATGACTTGGACTAAAACCAGGACAGAATCTTTTGGCTGTTTCACGAATTCCTATGAAAGTACTGGAATTGAGTCAATACTCAAATCCCTGTTAGAGATGCTTTGAATTAGTACATCTGTATATGTATAGATGGTCATACTAAAGTTAGCTGCCTAAAAATTACACTAATAATTTATCACATAGGGTAGGCTTTTCAACCTGTAGGTCATTATTTAAGCATTTTGTCTGACTTGGCTGGTGTGGCTCAGTGGTTGATTATCAAGCTATGAAACAGGAGATCATGGTTTGATTTCTAGTTAGAGCAGATGCCTGGGTTGTGAGCTTGATCGCCCAGCGGGGGCCTGCAGGAGGCAGCCAGTCAATGATTTATTCTCATCAATGATGTTTGTCTCTCTCTCTCTCTCTTCTCCTTCCTCTCTGAAATAAATAAAAATATTTTTTAAAAAGGAATTTTGAAATAAAAAGATTTGTGTCTGTTCTTATTAACTAGAAGCCCAGTGCATGAAATTCATGCATGGGGACAGGGGAATGTGTTCCCCAGCCCAGCCTGTTACCTTTCCAATATGGGACCCCTCAAGGGATGTCTGACTGCCCATTTAGGCCCCATCCCAGTAGGATTGGGCCTAAACAGGCAGTTGGACATCTCTCTCACAATCCAGGACTGCTGGCTCCTAACTGTTTGCCTGCTTTCCTGCTTGCCCCTAACTGCTTCTGCCTGCCAGCCTGATGGCCCCTAACTGCGCTTCCCTGAAGGCCTGGTCCCACCCAACTGCCCTTTCTTGCAGGTCCGGTCACCCCCAACTTCCCTCCTCTGCCAGCCTGGTCACCCCTAACTGCCATTCCCTGCAGGCTTGATCACCCCCAACTGCCCTCCCTTGCAGGCCTGCTTCCTCCCAACTGCCCTCCCCTGCTGGTTATCTTATGGTGGCCATCTTTTGTCCACATGGGGGCAGGATCTTTGACCACATGCGGACAGACATCTTGTGTGTTGGAGTGATGGTCAATTTGCATATTATTATTTAATTAGATAGGATAGAGGTCTAGTGCATGGGTGGGGGTTGGTTGGTTTGCCCTGAAGGTTGTCCTGTATCAGGGTGAATGTTCCCTTGGGGCATGGGGTGGCCTGGGCGAGGGGCCTGTGGTGGTTTGCAGGCTGGCAACAACCCCTGGCAACCCAAGAGGAGGCCCTGGTATCTGGGATTTATTTATCTTCTATAATTGAAACTTTGTAGCCTTAAATGGAGGCCAAGGGAGAATAGGGCTGTGGAAACTTGACTTCCTCTATTGCTGGGGGTAACTCAAGCCTTCTGCTCTCTCCTGCTACGTGGCTGCTGCCATTTTTGTTAGGATTTCTTTATCTTCTATAATTGAAACTTTGTAGCCTTAAGCAGAGGCCAAAGCAGGCCATGGCAGGCAGAAAGCTTGTCTTCCTCTATTGCCATGGAAAACCAATCCTCTTTCTCTCTCTGTGGCTGCAGCCATCTTGGTTGGGTTAATTTGCATACTCAGTCCTGATTGGCTGGTGGTAGTGGCTTGTGGGTGTAGTGGAGATAGAGTCAATTTGCATATTATTCTTTTATTAGATAGGATGTATTTGTTCTCTTTTGAGAACCGTGATCAGGATTCTTGTCCACAGAATGAGCAGATAAGCTAAAGTACTGCTTGTGCATTGATTGGTACTGTAGCCAGACCTATTTAATCCTGTGTTATGTAAGACAAACATGGGAAAAGAGTTATGGAATCAAGTTGTAGAAAAAGAAACTCAAGAAGAATAAAAAGAAATAAGAAAATATGAGAATAGTATAAAATAACCTTAGGCTACAAGGTCTCTTGTTAAATCAGGATGACCTCAAACCAAATCAACATATAAGCAATTTAATAGGTTGTATGAAAAGATGGATCTTAGCAAAAACAATAAAATTAATGTGTCAAATGATCTTTTTGAAAGAATAACTCAACAAAAATTGAAATGGAGGCTTCAATCTTGGGATTTAGAGTTAATGCATACTCAACACCATTTAAAGGTGTTAGAGTACCAAGCCAATTATACCATCTTCCTTAACTAATATTTGAAATTCAACACAAAGGATTTTATTACTTTATTCTAAGGTTATATCTATGATTTCAAAAAAAAAGCACAACAAATGCAGGACGGATTTAGTATAGGATGGTAGGCAATCTAATAGGTACCCCTACCACTTAGTGATACTAAATAAGTTACTTTGCCTCTCTTAGTTTTTCTTTTCTCAAGTGTAAAATTTGAGATTATAATTACACCAATCTTATAGGATTGTGAGTTTTAAATGAGATCATTTATGTAAAGCACTCAGAACAGTATTTGGCACATAAAAAGCACTCAATAAATGGCAGCTGCTATTATCAGTCATTGATTTCTTGCTATGGCAAGAAATGAGCCAGCATTATAGGGAGAGAGTAGGACAATGTGGTGTGGAGAGTAGAGTTGAGGGTTTGAAAATGGTGAGGGGCAAAATTTACTTGCTGAGGATGAGACCTGCTTTGTGGCATTTCAACTCAATCTTCACTCAATCCAAATGCTGTTATATATACTAAAGCTATATGCCATGATACATCAGAAAATGAGCTCTCTTGACTGCATTGGGGAAGAAGATATCCTTGATATGCTAATTCTATTATTTTTTTCATGTAATGGCTTCTGATAAATTGCATTGTCTGTTAGACTGGAGCATTTAATATGGCAACTTCAAAATAATATTTTTAAGGGTGTCAAAGCTCATTTTCCAAAACATTGCTATCAGAAGAGAAGCAATCACTTAGCAGATAAAAAGCTTTTCTTAAGGCAGGCACATTTCTTGTCTCCAGGAAAAGATGTTGGTGTGGGGGCTTGGGGTTTAATATATAGACTGAGAGAATTTCACACTTTCCAGGTGTTGAATTCTTTATTTTTATGTTAACTGTGATATTTGGGTTTCTCAGGCCACCCAGCAATGATTTTGACTCATGAGTTCTAAGTTGTTTGTTTTGTCACTCAAGTGTATTATTGATATACTATAGGTCAGCATGTTAAATCCCGGTTTAATTTTGTTATGACTGTAGGATTAGGGAGGTAGGGAATGGTTAAGGGAAGAGGAAGATCTCCCAAGACATAACTTCAACTCTCTACCTCTGCTTGTGATCCACATTAGTTCCCACCATACCTCATCTTACATACATACTCTTATTCTTATCCCGTGCCTGTCTAAAATGCCCTATGCTTCCTTGCTCTTGTATCATTGCTCATTTATTAAGTCATTTCACAAACATGCACTGAGCACCTGCTATGTGCTATGAACTGTGCTAGGAATCAGAATTGTGGCAGTGAATAAGACATGTGGTCTTGGTTTGAAATACTTTTTTTGTCCTCTTTATCTTTAGAAATATCCACTATCTTTCAAGATCCAGTTCCAAGTCATCCTATTATATGTACCTCTCTCTGAAAAAAAATAAATCCAACCCATAAGACCTCTTCTTGCTCTCAACTATCATTTAATTGGTACACAATTCATTTCACTCTTATTATATATTCTATTTTATAGTATTTGTTAAAAATGTTTCTGGCTGTAAATAATAGAATACCTAATTACTACCAGCTGAACCACAAGACAGTCAAGAAGGGAGTAGCCCCAGACTATATCTGGCACATTAACAATGTCATTAGGAGCCAGCCTGCTTTGTTCTTTCCACTCTGCCTCTCAACTCACTAGTTGGTGATATCTTCCTTCATGGTTTGAAGATTGCTACTGTAGCTCCAAGTTTCACATCATTATATTGCAGTGTCAAAAGCAGGATGCAAGAGGGCAACAGTGGCATCGAGAGTCCCCTCCTTCCATGCCTTTTTCAGAAGCCTCAAACAATGTTTAATCACTGGCAAAGAGGTATGGGATTGCCATTGCTGGCTTAAATAATTTATGATTTACCTCTTATTGATACCAGAACAATATTGGGGATCAGTTAGACTAAGACCATCAGAAAACACAGATACTGTATTTACATTACAATTCATAACAGTAGCAAAATTACAGTTATGAAGTAGCAACAAAAATAATTTTATGGTTGGGGTTACCACAACATGAGGAACTGTATTAAAGCTCCTAGATTCTAATCTATAGTCATGGCCCCAGCTTATACAAATATTTATATAGTAAAACTTTGCATTGTTGATTCCATGTATAGGCCTAGTAAGCAATCATCTATGATTGTAATATATGGAGTGTTAATAGGGACTCCCAATTCTAAAGATGCCTTTTGCACAATTCCTGTGGCTCATGTCTCCTGTTGTAATTCAACGAGTCTTAGAAGGATAGCTCATTAAACTTTTTATCAGGCAGTTGTGTCTTAGTGTGAATTTTGTGACCAGATAATTTCTAATGATAAATTAGAGTAAGTTGAAGGACAATGGATAAGTCTAGAACACCAAATATATTATGATTAACTAAATTTTTTCTTTATGTTCCAGAGCTCAGGAGATGATAAATTAGTGCATAATAAGGTGATAACATCCAACTCCAATATAATGTATAAATAGCCTCATCATACGTGGACTTTCATATCTAGGTCAGATTCTGTAACCAGACATATTTTAGCTTGAATCCTGTCTCTCACTTGGTATGTGATTGTGAGCAACTTATCTAGCCTTTCTGGGCTGGATTATCCACCTGAAACTAATTGAGAAATAATTTCATAGAGTTGGAAGCATTAAATAAGATTGTATAAAAGAGTTTAGCACATGTATAACAATGTTAAGTATGCTCAAATATTCACTATTATTATTATTATTGTTTATTAATATAAATCTTGTGAAAATCATCTTATGGTATAGAAATGGCAGGGAAAATTATTCTTACCTTGCCTTTGAAGAAATGGGCAGATAGGTTTAAGTATTTTACCTTACATCTCACAAGAAGGCAATGATAGAGCCAGGACGAGAATCTAGGCCTTCAGAACATAGCCAAAGGTTCTTCTGCCTGGATTGAAGTGTCTCTTAAAGAAATCTATGCTCTTCCTGGCCAAGTCTGATTCTTAATGACATACATAATCCATGGCAACCATTTTTGTTGTTGTTGTTGTTAATCCTCACTTGAGGATATTTTTTTTCATTGATTTTTTGAGATAATGTAAAGGAGGGAGGGAGGGGTCAGAGAGAGAAAAACATTGATGTGAGAGATACACATTGAATGGTTGCTCCCACCCAACACACGCTCTGACCAGGGCTGGCGATTGAACCTGCATCCCAGGTATGTGTTCTTGACTGGAAATTGAAACTGCTGGCCCATGCTCTAATCGCTGGGCCACACAGGCCAGGGCAGTGGCAACTCTTTTGATAAAAGAAGAGGGTTCAAAATACAGCTTAAAAAATTTAACAAGCAATTTATTTGCTATGTTACCTTGAGCAGTGGTTCTCAACCTTTCTAATGCCGCAGACACTCTTGACACTTACTTTATCTACCACCTCATCATTATTACTTAGGCTTTGGAGTGATCAATCCACATGTGGTTTGGGAGTCAGATATGTGGCAAGATAATCTGTGGAAGGACACAACTTTGTTTGTCTTGTTCACCATCATATGTCCAGCAGTTGGCATAGAGCCTATCACATGGTAGGTGCTCAATAAATACTTATAAAATTAGTGAATTGGAGCGGAAAATATAATAGGATTTTCTTTTCTTTGTATTTTTTCGTTTGTATAAAAATATCATGAGCCTGCCTGATTTTTACAGACAAATCATTTGAGCAACACATATCTTGCTCTAAAGACAGAACATAAGAATAATCCAGCCAGGCTGGGGTTTTTAATTTTCTCCAAACAGACCTGGATTTTGGACAAGTTTACATTTCATACAGGGCTTGACTTTAATATTGGTCTTCTTTCAAACTGTTCACCAATCACTTCCTGCAGTGAGAGTTAATTCTCCTTTAGAGAGCAAATATCATTCCCTGGAAGGTACACCCAGCTAGGTCTTTCTGGCTTCTTGAAAAATGAAACATTTAGTCAAGGTTTTTAGCTTTTTTTCTTAAATCAAACAGCACAAGTGTGGTACCTTAGAAAGTAAATAGATGAAGTAACCCAGAATTAGGAAAAGGCGACAAATCTTTTTTAACAATGGGCATTGTAATGTCTTGAGTGTCATTATTCTCTCCTTATACCTCTTTTGGGGATCTGATAGTGGTTTTTTTTTTCTTCTTTCTTTCTTACCCCTATTCCAAGGAAAGGGTTTCTTAGTTCTTTAAACACCCTGGTAAATATAAAATTGTTCATGCATTAATTTGTTCTTTCGTCATTTTGTTTACTGAGTGTTTGCTTTCTGCCAGGCACTGGTAAAAAATTCTGAGGAGTCACAGATGAGCAAGTGGAGGCATAGTTACTGCCCGCAAAGAATTCACAACCTCGTGGGATTAGGCAGGCAAGCAAGCAGATAAATTAAAAAGCAACCTAGTTAAGCAGTATTACAGAGATATAAGCCAAATGCTGTGGGAGTCCAGTTCTCTCTCCCAAGAGTATCTGATTTATCATCTTTAGCTCTAATTTTGAAAGAGAATGCAAAGTCCTCATTAAATGATTTCAAGCTTCAGAGAACAGGCTGGAGAGAGGTTTTTGGCAAAGGGCACCTTCCTGTTGTCCCTGAAATAAGACTAAGAGGCTGCCTACTCCATTTCTGTGTAAGGCCAATCTTGCTAATAATAGTACGCCTTTCAACAAATTAATAATACAGCATCTGGCTCAAAAGGAAGTACTCCCATCAATTAGTAGGAAGAAAGAAATGTTTGCTGTGCGGCATCTGAAGCAGTTCTGGGATGGAGGTAGCATGACATGGAGGTGACCTATTATTTACAACTGCTTCTAAACCAATCATTTCTCCTGGTATGGCAGTTTAATGGAGACTAAGGAAGTAAAGAATAGAAAATAAAATGGTTTCGGTAAGCATTCAAACAAAAGAAGTTGTTTGATCCTTTACCAATTCAAATGGGCTCATTCAGAAGTAGTATTTTGTATTTTGGGAAGAGATCCATCTCAGTGATCACCATTGAGGAAAGCCCTCGAGACCAGCCCTTCTACCACTGGATCTGGGAAGTTTCAAACATGATCTGACTGGCAATGGAAACACTTTAGCAATGTTGTCTATAAACAAAATAACAAAAACAAAACAAAGCAATGAACAGAAAGTATCTCTGCTTCAGGGAAAGTGTGTTGGGAAACCTATACATGATGAATGCTAAGTGTGCCATGGAATTGTCGGATATATCACCTTTAAGGCATGCTGTCTTTTGTCTTTTCTGGCTGGTATAATTAGGGATGACATGGTTTTCTTGTGGATGTTGATGTTATGTGTGGACACTGCCTTTGCCAAGGCATTGATCTCTCAGCAATAGTATTAAGAAAGAGTAGAATGCTCTCTAGATTGCAATATTATTAATTTTAAGGTCTATTTACAAGTATGATGAAAAATTCCAGACATCAGGTTCTAAAGACTGAATGTTTGTTTTTCCCCAAATTAACATGTGATAACTGAATTCTCAATGTGATGGTATTTGGAGATGGAGTCATTGGGATGTGATCAGATGATGAGAAAAGTATCCTTATAAAAGAGGTCCCTTCCAATTTGAAGACACAACTAGAAGATGGCCATATATGAACCAGGAATGGTTCAAACATGAAATCTGTAGATACCTTAATTTTGGACTTCCCAGCCTCCATAATGATAAGGTAGGTAGTCTATGGTATTTTTCAATAGCAGCCAAAAAGGACTCAGACATGTGGTTGCCCATCCTGCATGTAATGACATTGAAAGTTTCCACTATATCCTAACAAGTAAAATGCAGAACAAACTGAAAAATGAACTCTTCTGAGATCCATTAGAAAAGTGGGGTTGCAGAACAAACCACTACCCAAAAAAAATCAGAGAAACAGGCAGGAAAATATAAAAAACAAACAAATAAACAACCTCCCTGAAACAATAACAACTTACTAGAGCAGAAACCCATAAGCAGAAACCTCTGCAGGTACTAGTGATGGGATAGGAAAACCTAAATTGTAGGTACAAGGGACCCAGTTATAGGGAAGGCTTCATACTTAAAGTTTTTTAAAAAAATTTCAATTACAATTAACATACAAATATTATATCAGTTTTATGTATACAACATAGTGATTAGATATTTATATAATTTACAAAGTGATTATCACAATAAATATAATATACATCTAATAGTTATTACAATATTAATGTATTGCTATATTGACAATATTACCTATATTGCTATGCTATTCTTTACACCCCTGTGTCTGTTTTTATAACTGGTAATTTGTACTTTTTAATCCTTTTCCCTTTTTTATTCGGTCCCCCAAACCTCCTCCCATTTGGCAACCATCAATTTCTTCTCTGTATCTATGAGTTTGTTTCTATTTTTTGGTTCACTTATTTTGTTTTTTAGTTTCCACATGTAAGTAAAATCACATGGAATGTGTCTTTCTCTGTCTGGTTTATTTAACTTAGCATAATACCCTCTAGGTCTTTCCATGTTGTTGCAAATGACAATATTTCATTCTTTTCATGGCTGAGAAATATTTTGTTATATATACACTGAGTAGCCAGATTATTATGATCTCTGAACACATAATAATCTGGCCACTCAGCGTATATCCTATATAATAAAGGCTAAAATGCAAATTGTCCCCTAGACCAGGAGTTTGACCAGCAGATTTTGGCCAGCCAACTGCCCATATCCCTTTCTCCTGGCCAGGCGGGCCAGATCACCCATGTACAAATTCATTCACTAGGCCTCTAAAAAAATAATCTGGCCACTCAGTGTATATGCACCAATTGTTTAGTCATTTGTCTATCCATGGACACTCAGGTTGCTTCCATATATTGGCTATCCTATCTAATAAAACAACAATATGCAAATTAACCATCAATCTGCTACACGCACAAGCCACGCCCACCAGCCAATCAGGAGCAAGTATGCAAATTAACCCAACCAAGATGGCTGTGGCCACAGAGCAAGCAGCCCAGCCTGCACCCTCTCCAATCTGGGACCCCTCGAGTAATATTGGACCTAAATGGGCAGTCAGACATCCCTCTCACAATCCAGGACTGCTGGTTTCCAACTGTTCACCTACCTGCCTTCCTGATTGCCCCTAACCTTTTCTGCCTGCCAGCCTGATCATCACATAACCACTCACCTAACAGCATGATTGCAACTAACCACCCTCCCTTTCAGGCCTGGTCCCTCCCAACTGTCCTCCCCTGCTAGCCATCTTGTGGTGGCTATCTTGTGTCCACATGGGGGCAAGATCTTTGACCACATAGGGGAAGCCATCTTGTATGTTGGAGTGATGGTCAATTTGCACATTATTCTTTTATTAGATAGAATAGAGGCCTGGTGCATGGGTGGGGGCCAGCTGGTTTGCCCTTAAGGGTGTCCCAGATCAGGATGGGGGTTTCCTTGGGGCATGGGGTAGCCTGGGCAAGAGGCCTGTGGTGATTTGTAGGCAGCCATGCCCTTCAGCGACCCAAGTGGAGGCCCTGGTGTCTGGGATTTATTTATCTTCTATAATTAAAACTTTGTAGCCTTGCCGAAACTGGATTGGCTCAGTGGATAGAGCATCATTCTGCAGATTGAAAGGTCCCAGGTTCAATTCCGATCAAGGGCATGTACCTGGGTTGCGGGCACATCCCCAGTAGGGGGCAGCTGATTGATGTCTCTCTCTCATCGATGTTTCTAACTCTCTATACTTCTCCCTTCCTCTCTGTAAAAAATCGATAAAATATATTTTTAAAACTTTGTAGCCTTGAGCAGAGGCCTAGGCCAGCCAAAGCAGGTGGAAAGCTTGACTTCCTCCATTGCTGGGGAAACCCAAGCCTTCTGCTTGCTCTGTGGCCTAAGACAGGCACAGTCACAGAGGGGCCATCAGGAGAGAACTTAGGGGTCAACTGAGGTAGGACACATACTCTCGCTCCCTCAACTTTGCAGGGGCCTGAATCCCTCATCCCTTCTGAGGGAGGTCTCCTTCCCCCATGGCTGCTTCACTTCCCATGCCCAGCACAGATGGGGACCCAGGTAATAGATAGAGGCTTGGCCCAGCTCAGATTAGGACCCAGGTAACAGACAGAAACTTGGCCTACAGCAGCTGCCCTAAATTCAGCCTAACACCAGAAATGCTCAGGGCCAACTCAAGAATGCAAATAATCCTTTCCACTGATATTTACAGGGTAATCTAAGATTGTTGGTAGAGTATTAAATTTGATAGTAAACAAGTAATCAAGCTTTCAGATTAATTTAAATAGGCTAATTGAAATAAGTGAATATTCAAGAAAATTTAATCATACTGGACAAAAAACGGTTTCTAAAGTATTAACTAAAATTTCTATCGGTAGTTCATCTCATGGTAAAATTGCTTAACATGCAATGATCATAAAGCAGTCATATTTTTGTGCAAAAAAATTAAAATTTAAAGTTATCAAGATTTCATTAAACATTTACAAAAGTGTCCATTTATCAACAAGGGGGTGGGGAGATGTTAGGATAATATCATGCCAAGAAAAATGTCTGGTAAGTAAATTACATCTAGAAAATTTTTACTTTACAAAATTAATTTTCATTTGTAATGCTAATAGCAAGACACCCATGAAAAACACACAAGGTGTCAAAATAAGCCAAAGGAAATTGGGTGGGCAAAAATAAAAAGGACTCCAAGTCAATTTTATAGAAAAGGTTCCTTTATTAACTTTTGGTTGAGAATATGTTTATATACTTTCATATGTTTATATGCAACAGAGAGGAATTGACAGGTCTGTTCCAACCACAAAGACAAGAGGAGAAACAGTTCAGAGATGGAAGATGCTGACAATGCCTTGCCATGCTAGCAGTCAGCAGCTGTCCATCATTACATAATGTCTAGGACCAAACCAGATAGGGTTGGACCTACATTGCCACCGTTTGTGCACCATCCAAATACCACTGCTGATATGTACATATAAGGAACGGTTTGACAATGCAACTGGGACTCAGAACTATTGTACATTGAAATTAGGACTCAAACATTTTTTTGTTCTTATAGGTTTATTTCTATCCTGCAGAGGCAAGTTATTTTTAAAGAAAAGAATCAGGGGGGATTAAAAACAATACAGAGGTAAAGAAGCAGTGAATAGACTGTCACACTGCAGCAGGAAAGCCAGGAGGTTGGGGGAAATGGGCTGTGAGAGATCCATCAAAGCACTTGTATGCATGTATATGAGCATAACCAATGGATACAAGACACTGGGGGGGGCAGGTGAGGGCATGTACTGGGGGTAAGGAAGGCCAGGGGGGGGGTCAATAGGGAAAAAAAGGAGACATATGTACTATTTGTAATACTTTAAACAATAAAAAATAATAATAAATAAAATATCAATTATCACTTTAAGTGTAAATAATCTAAATGTGCTAAATGAAAGACAAAGATTGTCAGTGTTGGCATAAAATAGCCCAGCCTGGCAGCATGGCTCAGTGGTTGAGCATCAACCCATGAACCAGGAAGTCACAGTTTGATTCCTGGTCAGGGCATATTCCTGGGCTGCAGGCTCAATGCCCAGTGTGGGTTGTGCAGGAGTCATCCAATCAATGATTCTCTCATCATTGATGTTTCTATCTCTTCCTCTCTGAAATTAATAAAAATGCATTTTAAAATAAAAAGAGAGACTGTCTGGGTCTTCAGCAGCCTCATTGTCCCTCAGCTATAATCACCACTGGTTTTTATAGCCCGAAGTTATGGGACTTTTCTTCCCAGCTCTGGAATCCTGAGCTGGGGATCTGGTGTGGGGCTGGGATCACTTGCTTCTTAAAGAAGGCTTCTACAGTGAAGATTATCCCTTCTGATTAAAAACACACCACAAGTGGGTGTCAGAACAGTCTGCTCCATGCCTCCACCCCTCCTATCAGTCTTGATGTGTTTTACTTCTCTAGTTGTAGGACTTCCATTCAACCAGCTTTCAGGCAGTTCTGAATGATGGTTGTTCTGTATTTTGGTTGTAATTTTGATGTGGTTGTGGGAGATGGCAAATACCAACATTTACCTACATTACCATCTTGGTTCTATATGAAATATATTTTAAATGGACCAGTTTTTTTTTTAATTGAAAAATAATATGTACATGATAATTCAATTAGTACCAAAGGATAGGCAATGTTAATGAATGTTCTTAACTGTATTTTTTACTGCTTAACAGTACACTTTATTTTTATAATACACTTTTCAATAACTATATAAAGTATAGTATCCTGAATACATAAATCAGTAGCATGTCGTTTATTACCATTGTGAAGTTAAATATTTAAGAATGCTTATCCTAATATATAAAAAGCCAGGTGTTGTCACGAACTAAATGACCAGATGGATGACCAAACAGCAGGCTAGGGAGCTGAGGAAGCGGAAGCTGTAGGGCCTCGGCCTCCCCTGGTGTGGTTGTGGGAGGGAGCTGTGGGCCTTGGCCACCCATGGCATGGCAGCAGGAAGGAGCTGTGGGTTCAGCTGCCCAGGGCATGGCAGAACTCTGGATCTCATGTGATTGGGAGCTTGGCCAGCCTTCAAACCAGACCAAGGGAGGAGGAAGCCCCATTCCTCACAGAATTAGCCATTGTTCAGCTTGCTGACAGCAGCATGCCAGCCAGGAATCTCATTCACCTGCACCCCAGACTCTGCCTGGAGTTTGGGGCAATTGGGCCAGCAGGGTAAGGCAGTTGGGGGCGATCAGGCCAACAGAGGAATGGTTAGGGGGTGATCAGGCTGGCAGGCAGGCGAGTGGTTAGACGCCAGGAGTCCTGGATTGTGAGAAGGTTGTTCACCTACCAGCAGTCGGATTGAAGAGGGTACAGGCTAGGCCGAATTTCATGCACCAGGCCTCAAGTTTCTTATATAAGCCACGTTTTTTCACATTTAAAGTGAGAGAATGCTTCTAAATACCAAAATATGTTATGGAAACATGATATATTAAGTTAGAATAAATAAACATCTTGTACACAAGAGGGGAAAAAAAGTAGGTAACATCATATGTAAATACCAGTATAGCAAGTAGATATAAACCTGGATATATAATATGCATGAAATAAAAAGAAACACTACCACTAGTTAGTCTGGCTTTGTCTTCACCAAGCTCACCTGTTATTAATCACCTTAAGTAAAAAATCTGGAGGGTGGGGGAGTTAGGGGCAATCAGGCCTATCTTATCTAATAGTGGTGTTTCTTTTTATGCTCAAGAAAATATATACCGGGAGAATCCAAGATGGTGGCATAGGTAAACACCTGCACTGCTGCCTCCCACAACAATTTCAAAACTACAACTGAAAGACAGAACGGACATCATCCAAACCATAGTAAAGCTGGCTGAGTGTAAGTTCTACAGCTAGAAGGAAAGAGAGGGGCTCACAGAAACCCAGAGGAGATGCAAAAAGCTGAGGTACAGAGATGCACACGCGTGGAGAGAGTGGGTGCCTGAGTACCCGGCTGGCTTTCTCTGGCAGGAGGGAAACAGAGACTCCCAACAGCATTGAAGCCCTTATGACACTAAAACCCAGATCCAGCTGAAACTCATATAGGGGGAGTTTGGACTGTGAAAAGGGAGAGGTGCATGGAAATTTAGGGGAGTCACAAAAGATCAAAGGCCTAGTGGCATGCACGGCACTGCACAGAGGACAGATTGCTGATTGTGCTGCTGGCTTTCGCAAGTGGGCGGGAGACAGACCCTCCCAACTGTGCCACTTCTGACTCCACTAAGGCCCTGTTTCGGGTGAAACCCTGGAGACCTAGACTCGTGTGGTCCTGGTGCACAGGGGAGCTGGAAAGGCAACAGTCTAGAGGCACTGCAGGCATGGGCACACAAGGATCGCTCCAGCCATTACCCAGTCACGTGAGACTCAGGGGCTGTGGTAGGTGGGGCCGACTGGAAGGCAAGGCGGTCCCTTAAGCCCTGAGACTCCACACATCCCAAGCTCAACAGAGGCTTCTTCGGTTTTGCAAGTCTGGTATAAGGCTGAATGCAACACAGAAGTTTCCCCGGCATAGTGAAAATGCCGAGACAAGGGAAGGGATCACAAACAAAAGAAATGGAGGGAAAAAAAACAACTGGATAGAGAGTTCAAAATCACGCTTGTAAGGTTTTTCAAGAATATGCTAGAAAAGATGGATGAACTTATCAAGTCCCAAGAGGAGATGAAAAAGAACCAACTAGAGACACTGACTGAAATAAAAAATATTATACGGAGTCCTAACAGCCGACTAGACGAAGGCAAGAATCAAGTCAAAAATTTGAAATATAAAGAAGCAGAAAACACTCAACTGGAAAAGCAAGAACAGAAAAGAATCGAAAAATGTGAAGATAATGTAAGGAGCCTCGGGGACAGCTTCAAGCAGACCAACATCAGAATTGTGGAGGTGCCAGAGGAAGAGAGAGAGCAAGATACTGAAAACCTATTTAAAGAAATAATGACTGAAAACTTCCCACATCTGGTAAAGGAAATAGACTTTCATGTCCAAGAAGCACACAGAACCCCATATAAAAGGAATCCAAAGAGGACCACACCAAGACACATCATAATTAAAATACCAAGAGCAAAAGACAAAGAGAGAATATTAAAAGCAGCAAGAAAAAAACAGTTCATTACCGACAAGGGAGCACCCACACGACTGTCAGCTGATTTCTCAACAGAAATGATGCAGGGCAGACAGGAGTGGCAAGAAATATTCAACGTGATGAATAGCAAGAACCTACAACCAAGGATAACCTATCCAGCAAAGCTATCATTCAGAATTGAAGGGCAGATAAAGAGTTTCATAGATAAGAAAAAGCTAAAGGATTTCATCCACTGCAAACCAGTATTATATGAAATGCTGAAAGGTATTTATTTATTTATTTATTTATTTATTTATTTATTTATTTATTTTCGGGGGGGGATGATGGGATTCTTCTTTTTTAAAAAAATTAAATCTTTATTATTCAGATTATTACATTTGCTTTTCCCCTCCATAGGACCCCTCCATCTAGATCCCACCCTTTCCTCTGCCCTTACCTCCCTCCCATTGATCTCTTCTGTAGGTGTATGATTTTTTCCAGTCTCTCCCTGTACACCCTTCACCCCTTCCCCCCTGAGAATTATCAGTCCATTACCTTTCTGTGCTCCTGAGTCTATTATATTCACCAGTTTATTCTGTTGATCAAATTTTTAATTCACTTAATTTTTAGATTCACTTGTTGATAGATTTGTATTTTTTATTCATAATTTTTTTGGTTTTTACCTTTTTCTCCTTTCTCTTCTAAAAGAGTACTTTTCAGCATTTCATATAATACTGGTTTGGAGTTGATGAACTCCTTTAGCTTTTTCTTATCTGTGAAGCTCTTTATCTGCCTTTCAATTCTGAATGATAGCTTTGCTCTATAGAGTATTCTTGTTTGTAGGTTCTTGCTATTCATCATGTTGAATATTTCTTGCCACTCCTGTCTGGCCTGCATCGTTTCTGTTGAGAAATCAGCTGACAGTTGTATGGGTGCTCCCTTGTAGGTAATGAACTGTTTTCCTCTTGCTGCTTTTAATATTCTCTCTTTGTCTTTTGCTCTTGATATTTTAGTAATTATGTGTCTTGGTGTAGTCCTCTTTAGATTCCTTTTATATGGGGTTCTGTGTGCTTCCTGGACTTGTAAGTTTATTTCTTTTACCAGATGTGGGAAGTTTTCAGTCATTATTTCTTTAAATAGGTTTTCAGAACCTTGCTCTCTCTTCCTCTGGCACCTCCACAATTCTGATGTTGGTACACTTGAAGCTGTCCCACAGGCTCTTTACATTATCTTCACATTTTTGGATTCTTTTATCATCTATCCTTTCCAGTTGAGTGTTTTTTGATTCTTTATATTTCAAATTTTTGACTTGATTCTTGCCTTTCTCTAGTCTGCTGTTAGGTCTCTGAGTAATATATTTTATTTCAGTCAGTGTATGTTTAATTTCTAGTTGGTCCTTTTCCATCTCTAGTTGGATCTTTTCTATCTCTAGTTGGTTCTTTTTCATCTCCTCTTGGGACTTCCTAACTTTATTCAACTTTTCTAGGATATTCTTGAAAAACCTTTTAAGCGTGGTTTTGAACTCTATATCCAGTCGTTTGTTTTCCTCCATTTCTTTTGTTTGTGATCCCTTCCCTTGTCCAGGCATTTTTACTATGCTGGGAGAACTTGTGTTGGATTCAGTCTTATGATATCAGTCTTGCAAAACTGCAGAAGCCTCTCTGTTGAGTTTGGGATGTGTGGAGTCTCAGGGCTTAAGGGACCACCTTGCCTTCCAGTGTACCCCGACCTCCACGGCCCCTGAGTCTCATGTGACTGGGTAATCGCTGGAGTGGTCCCTTTGTGCGCATGCTCTCTCTTGCAGTGCCTCTATACTGCTGCCACTCCTGCTCCCCTGTGTTCTGGGACCATATAAGTCTGGATCCCCAGGGTTTTGCCCGAAACGGGTTTAGTGGAGTTAGAAATGTCACAGTTGGAAGGGTCTGTCTTTTGCCTTCTCATGAAAGCCAGCAACACAATCAGCAGTTGGTCCTCTGCTGGCAGTGCCACGGGTGTCACCAGACTTCTCATCTTTTGCGACTCCCCTACATTTCCGTGCACTTCTCCCTTTTCACAGTCCAAATTCCCCCCATATGAGTTTCATCTGGACATGGGGTTTAGTGTCGTAGGATAAGGGGTTCAATGCCATTGGGAGTCTCCATTTTCCTTGCACCAAAGAAAGCCAGCCAGGCTCTCCTGCACCCGCTTTCTCCACGCACACATCTCCGTACCTCAGCTTTTTGCAGATCCTCTGGGTCTCCCTGATCCTCTCTCTTTCCTTCTAGTTGTAGAATTTCCACTTAGCCAGATTTCCTGTGGTTCTGGATGCTGTCCATTCCGTCTTTTAGCTGTAGTTTTGAAATTGTTGTGTGAGGCAGCAATGTAGGTGTTTACCTATGCTGCCATTTTGGATTCCTCCTGGTTATAAGGGATTTTAATGAGTTAGTGGAAGAATTGGTGAACTTAGAGAGAACTTCAACAGCATAAAAAAGGACATAGAACCCAGGCCGGTTTGGGTCAGTGGATAGCGTATAGGCCTATGGACAGAAAGTTCCTGGGTTTTATTCTGGTAAAGGGCATGTACCTTGATTGTAGACTCAATCTGTGTTCTTTGCAGGGTGCATGCAGGAGGCAGCAATTAATGTGTCTCTCTCCATCAATATTTCTCTTTATGTCTCTCCCCCTTCTTGCCACTATCCATAAAAATCAATGGAACAATATCCTCAGGTAAGTATTCATAGCAACAACAACTAAGAGGGTGGAGAGGGGACATGGAAACCATAAAAAATGAACCAGTCAGAAATGAAAGCTACACTACCTGAAATGAAGACTAATTTGCAGGAAAATCAATAATAGAGTATATGAAGCTGATAATCAAAACAGCTATTTGCTATATAAGAAACAAAAACACCCAATTAAAAAAATAAAAGGAAAAAAAATAAAAATAATGAAGATAATATAAGGAGTCTCTAGGATAACTCTGAGCATATGAGCATTCACATTATGGAGGTACCAGAGGAGAAGTGAGAGACCAAGGGATTGAGAACATTTTTAACCAGTTAACTCTTATGCATCCAAAAGGGAAACCCTTCCCATGTCTTCCATATGTGCTGGAATATTTACGAATTTAAGTTACCATAATTTTTTTTTTCAAACCCAGAGATATCACTAACAAGGCTGATTTTAAAATTGGGTGACCAGAATTGATATACGAGGTTTGAGACTATAGACGTGTGTGGTGTGTGGGGGAGGTCCACACCTTGCATCTGTATATGCTTGTGGTATACAAAGGGTTAAGAAAATAATGATTGAAAACTTTCCTAACCTGGTTAAGCAAGTAGATATACAAATCCAGAAAGCAGATAATCTCAAATAAGATGAAACCAAAGAAGTCCACACCAAGACACATTGTAATTAAAATGCAAAAAGTTATAGACAAAAAGAGTCTTTTAAAACATCAAGAAAAGAGCAGTTAGTTATCTACAAGGGAGTTCCCATAAGACTGTCAGCTGAACCTCAATAGGAACTTTGCAGGTCAGAAAGAATTGGCAAGAAATATTCAAAGTAATGAAAAGCAAGGCCTTATAACCAAGATTATTCTGCCCAGCATTTAGAATTGAAGGTCAAATAAAGACCTTCCCAGATAAGAAAAAAATTATAGGTGTTCATCACCACCAAACCAGTATTACAAGAAATATTAAAGGGTATTCTTTAAGAAGAAGAAAAAAGGGAATAAAAAGTATGAACACTAAACCTCAACAAATATATACCTGTCAATAATTGAATGTAAACAACATAAAATTAATTAACAAGCAGAACATAAACAGACTCATAGATACAGAGAACAATTTTTTTTAATTGCCAAATAGGAGGGAGGTTGGGGGGATGGGTGAAAAAGTGGAGGAATTAAGAAATATAAAATCGTAGTAACAGAACAGGCATGGGGATGTAAAGTACGGTATAGGGGATAGAGTCAATAATATTCTAATAACTATGTATGGTGTTGGATACAAGATTTATTGGGATAATCACTTAGTGGATACAAGATTTATTGGGATAATCACTTAGTGCATTATATAATGTCTAATCCCTGTGGTATACACCTGAACTAATATAATATTGTATGTCAAGTGTATTTGAAAAATAAAAAAATATATATATATTTAAAATAAGAAACAAAAACCAAACAGACCTAATGAAAAAAATAAATTCTGCTTCAAAAAAGAAGGAAGGAAGGAAGGAAGGAAAAAAGGGAGGAAATGCAAGCAAGAATGAATGAGAGAAAGAAAGGAAACCCAGAGCCAAAGGACCACAACTTCTCTCAGGCTGTTTAAAAAGCATCTCAAACAAAGAAAGGTCAGTTTCTAGAGAAATGTAATTCCAGTGGTTATAAAGTTCTTGACCACAGACCAAGTGAGGGTCATTCAGAAGGCATGCATGAGAGTAGAGGCAAAAGCAGAATCAGTCAAATAAATTCTGTCTTAAGAGTCCATATTATATGTTTATGGCAAGAGAAAACAAATCTTTCTGGGTTTGATCTATTGCACCTTTTATGAACAGAGTTTGAAATGAAACAATGAGATTGTTTTGGTCATTAAGATGCCTTAAGGGAAACCTATTCAATTTTTTTTTTCCTCTGAAACAAAGGCACTTAAATTTAAGACTCTTGGGTTTATTGTAAATAAAGACTATAAACTTCATAACTAGTCACACATATTTTTACATAGTTCAGAGCTTAGTATGACTAAATATGCAACAGATATTTTGGTAATAATTTTCTACAGTGACAATTCCTAAAAATCATCATATATATATATATATATATATATATATATATATATTTTTTTTTTTTTTTGAAAAAGGCTATGTGAAGTTTGTACATCATGGATCATTTCTGAAAATGCCACAGAATGTCAATTTACATGCTAATCAGAAAAAAGGCATACATATTACATTTTTTGAGTCAGGTAACCAATTTTGTTAGAATATAAGAGTCAATACTGTAGCAGTTATCTTATACTTAAGACACCATGTTTGTGAACACTTCTTTGAAATAAACATAACTTATGTTTGTTAGGCCTGATTAAATAATTGAATCAATACCCCCTTTCCTGGGAACTGACCTTTAGACCACTTCACAACCAACATTCCCTTTCACTTATAGCGTATTCCTTAATGCTAAGATCATTATCTTTTCCCTTTGGACTTTCCCAGTACCCAGACCTGCCAGAGAGTTCCATGCTGAGAAATCCAGCCTAGAGTTCTTTAAAACCTCTGACTCCCCATCCCTAGGTGCTGGTGCCATTTGGGAGCTCAGCATATCTGGTATCCAGATGACCTAATAAATTTATAAATTTATAAATCCTTACCACTTTGGCCTCATGAGTTACTTCTTCAGTGACCCTAACGACGTTCATGTATACTCTATATTCCTATTTCATTACAGTAAAGCCTTTCTGATTTGCTGAAGCTGCTAAGTAAATTAGAAATGCTAATCAGTGCCAGCCTCATATCACATGATAGATATGAGGCAGGCAATATATTGCTTGCAATTGTGCCTGGATTTGGAATACTTAGGAAGAAATTTGGATTAACATCAACTCATCACAGGAGACCTTGGGCAGAATAATTTTGTCTTGGAGGTGTTATTATCCAAGAGTGTGATGAAGAGTCTGAAATTTCTTAGGGATGTCTAAGAAATGGTTGTGGTGGCTATTGTGAATGAATTCTAGCTGTTCCCCTAAATCAAAATATGTATTTTTTGAATTGATTAAAATACTGAACTTTTGTGTGTGCTTTTTATTTTTATTGTTGAGAGTATTACAGATGTCCCCTATTTCTCCACGCCCCCTCCTTTACCTCCTTCCACTAGCTCCTGCCCCATTCTAGGTCTTCACTGCACTATTGTTTGTGTTCAAGGGTTATGCATATATGCATATAAATTAGTTGATTAATTTCTTCCCATCCCACCTCCCTACCTTCTAAGATCTGTCAATCTGTTCCATGAAGCTAGACTACCATGCTCCTGCCCCAAAAAAGTAACTGGATGAAGTGCCCTTACCACCAAGATCCCTTCGAGAGTTAATTTTTTTTTCACATTCTGATTTAACTGGATTCGATGCCTTTCTTTTGAATTGTGATCATTTGAATATCGGGACTACCCATTTCCCAATGAAATATTTCCCCTTTAGCACTTTGAGACAGGAATATGTCAGCTATCTGTCTGACAATAGGTAGGTCAGGTGCATCTTGCTTGTTCACTCTGAAGTGCTTTAACTCCTACATCTTCTTCACCACAATCACCTTTCCCTCTCTCTTTCCTCTGTCACTGTGAGTGACACACCAGCTGACAATGTTATGAATAGGAAGGTTTGGGCAGAGTGACTGTCAGAAATATTTTTACTGTGTGAAAGGACATTTGTGGAATGTCATGGCATCGTTGCCTCCTGCCCCTGAGAGACTGTGGCATTTAGTATTGGGCTCTTGCCACTGCACCCAACATACCGAAGTGAGTTCCTGGCCCCATCGTACATTGCTAAGCATTGAAACAATATCCTCATCTTCTATATATAAATGTATTTATTTTCATGTTCTTCCTTATATCTTAACTTAAGGTAGATTTTATACTTTGACTTAGATATGATTTAACTGAAGTCCTCAAAAACACTTTGGTTGCTATTACCAGAATTAGAATATGCCCTCTGAGTTGCAGTGAGATTTGTGCTAAAGTTCACAATGTGAATTTGATAGCTCTAAACATGAGATATGTACTAGCAGCATTTATTGAAATCCCTCAGTCCCCTATCACTTTCCTTAGATTTCAAAGTTATGGAATTGTCCAGTATGTTTGTGCTCAGAATGACCTGACATGACTCAAGAAGTGTTATTTTGAGTATGATTCTGTTTTCAATTATGTTGGCCTACATGTTTTAATGTGATTTGGATTACCAATATAAATCAGTTGATTCTACACAATTCCGTTGTGTTTTCTACTGTGATAATATATTTCTATGATACATTTCATTGTATTAGATTACAGTATACAATCTTGATATAAATTGCTTTTACGTGAACTTGATCATTTCTCAGTGCTTTAATTTTAAACATATTGGATTTTAAATTTGGGGCACTTTTTAGTAGCAAATTATTAACCTCTAATATCTCTTGGATCATGTTTAAACTTATTTCAAGGTTTCCCTTACCCTAAGCTAGGTTAAACATGTGATAATCTGAAAAATATATCTACTTTTAAAAAATCTACTTATTATTTTTTGAGGTAATTTACTCACACTATAACTATATGAATACAAGGTCCCAGAAAATACATTGACATAATTTCAGACAGAGATTTCCAACTAGTTTTGCCTGTAGGTGAATTAGGTGTTTGTGTATGTTAAGAGAGTTGAGAACTTCTACCTTTAAAAAAAATATTCCTTTCACTAGCTCATTTGAAATTAGTTCTTTGGTATCTGTGAGTTGTCATTTGAAATGCAAAGATCTCTGGATGGGTAGTATAAAAATATGTTATTTGCCATTAGCATCTTAGCACAGATTTATTTAACAGACCTCTGATAATTAATTGAAAGCAACTGCCAAAACCAAGATTTGATATTGCTTCAGGTAGATCACAGGTTTGCAATATTTGATATTGGTTTATTTTGAGGATGAGCCTGCTTAAAGTAATGGTAACTTTTAGCTATGTAAGGGAAGTATACTGGCATAAGGAATTTGAGTGCAGGCAGGGAAAAGAGAAATAGCAGATGCTTATATTAATTTTATCCAAGTTCCCATTTTTTTGTGTGTAGTCAGCCTATGCCTGTGACTTCTAGATAAGATTAGACTCCCTGGTTGCCACTGCCATTCACCCACCAGACTGACTTTCAAACTACCTTGAATTGGATGTTTTCTATGTAGGTGGTGAAAAGATATTTCTCTAACACTTTCTTCCTTTGAAAACTTCCTTAGGTGTCTTCTTGCCATTTTTTGAAAAGTTGTCTTTGAAAAACTTCTTGTTGCCTAGTGTTCTTGGTGCTTTACCATTTAATCAAGGCAATCCTATTCAACTTCCCCCACCAACTTTTCTCTTTAAAATAATTATACCTGGTTAAACTACCAGTGGGAGAGAGCCTTGTATAGGTTCCACAGCTTCCTGAGGAAAGTCTTGAAAACTCTCAATACTATTTTCCACACATTCTATCTCTATTTTTGGTTTACTCATTTATTTTGATTGAGCACAACCTCCAAGAACCTTATGTGCAAGTGTATTTGAGAAACAAAATGTTAATTAGGATCTTTCATTTCTGAAAATACTTTTATTACACCATTAAATTTGGCTGGGTGTAGAGTTCTAGATTCCATCAAACATTTGAAGCATGATTCATTGCTTTCTAGCTTCAAGTGCTGCTATTGAGTCAACAGAGCCTCTTTGATTCCATGGTGCTCTAAAATTTCACTATGGTATGCCTTTATGTGATCTATATTTATTTATTATACAAGGTACTTGATAGGCCCTTTCAGTTTGGAAACTTAGGAAATTTAATTTCTTTTATTACTTCTTGGGTAATTTTCTTTTTCTTATATTTACATTTTAGGCATCCTGGATTGATACACAGGGCATCTCTTTTCCCTTTGTATTTTTTTAATCCTAGTTTCCAGGAGGTTTCTTCTAATTTATATTCCAAAACATTTCTATTTTATCTTATTTTAAACTTCCCAAACATTTTCTTCTCTTAGTGTTCTTTTCTTTTATATAGCCAACTGTTAATGAATGCTCTCTATTCTCATCTCTCTGAAATATGCATTTTAAAAAAAGTTTTCTTCTGTTCTTTACATTTTATCTGTTCCCTGCAAGCTCCTGTTTTATGTTCTATTATTTTTATCTCTCTTTTCTTGATATGTTGTTTTTATTTTTAAAATTTATTTTATTTTTATTTTTCCCCATTGTCCTCCCCACCCCCCCAGTACATGCCCTCACCACTTCCCCTCACCCCTCCCATTGCCCTGTATTCACTGGCTATGCCTATGCACATCCATACAAATCCTTTGGTTGACCTCTTACAGACCCCTCCCTCTCAACCTTCTCTGCCTTTCCACTGTAGCAGGACAGTCTGTTCATTGCTTCTTTGCCTCTGCTTCTGCTTCCCCCCACCACTCCCTGATTCTTGCCTTTAACAACATCTTGCCCCTGTAAGCTAGAAATAAACCCACAAGAGCAAAAGAAAAATGTTTGAGTCCCAATTTCAATGTCAGATAGCTTTGAGTCCCAGTTTCAATGTCAAACAGTTCCTTATGTGTACATGTCATCAATGGTATCTGGATAGTGGACAAATGGTGGCAATGCCGGTCCGACCCTCTCTGGTTTGGTCCTAGACATCCTGTAGCAATGCATTGCTGCTGATTGCTCGCATGGCGAGGCATCGTCCGTGTCTTCCATCCCTGGATTGTTTCTCCTTTTGTCTTCGTGGCTGGCGTAGACCTGTCAGTTCCTCTCTGTTGCAGGAGTCCACTTGGTCTTGGAGTTTTTTTCTGAAAGTATATAAACATATTCTCGATGAAAAGTTAATAAAGGAATCTTTTCCATAAAATTGACTTGGGGTTCTTTTTATTTTTGCCCAAATGATTTTCCTTTGGCTTATTTTGACACCATGTGTGTTTTTCATGGGTGTCTTACTGTATTACAAGTGGAAATTAATTTTCTAAAGTGAAAATTTTCTAGATGTGATGTGTTGTTTTTAATAGCTCACTTTTATATACAAGTAAAAGACGGAGAAGGTGATTAGAAGTTATTTGTATATGCATAGGCATTTTTATGTAGTCCATTTCCTTGTAAGTTGAGAAGGCTACAAATCAGTGTTCTCCAAAATGTCAGTATTTTTAGGTATTTTCTATTAGAGAAGTTAGTTTCCTCATAGAGGAATATTGCAATTTCCTATGAAGTGCTATAAGCCTGGTTGCTGGCATTTCTGGATATACAAAAGAAGTGGGTAGAGATGCATTATTTAGTGTGCAGAGATTAAATCCTCACTTTCAGTGTGGCAACTCACTCCAGTTCTTAGCCATATAAACGTTTTCAGCAAGAAAAGTCTTCCAGTGTTCTGCACGCATTGTCAAAGGGAAATTGTTTCATGGAATGAACAAGTGAAATTAGGTGGAGGGGCTATAAACTCCTTTTACCAACTGCCAATCTATCATTCTGTTTTCAATCCTACTCCTTCCTCTCTAGAAGTTTGTAGTGCCTCCAAATACAAGACTTTTTGAGGTTCTGCAGCATGGTTTTTTCCTTGCATTTTTTTTGGATTCTCCCCAGTTTTAGGCTTAAGTTGCAGTATTATGTACTCTACTAAATCAGTTACTACCTCTTCATCTGCTTTTCAGCTTACAAAACTTGTGTTGACATTTCTCTTCTGCTGCCATCTCCTCTCATGTTCTCTTTGTCCTTTTGGACTTTAAGACTTTAAAAAGTCTTTTTTTTTTAGTTTCTTTTTTTTAAATTAACTTTTTATTATTCAGATTATTACATTTGTTTCTCTTTTTCCCCCTCCATAGCTCCCTTCATTCTGGCTCCCACCCTTCCCTCTACCCTTCCTTCCGTCCCGTTGACCTCATCGATAGGTGTATGATTTTTGTCCAGTTCCTCCCTATACACCCCACACCCCCTTTCCCCTCAGAATTATCAGTCCACTCCCTTTCTGTGCTCCTAATTCTATTATATTCACTAGTTTATTCTGTTGATCAAATTTTTAATTCACTTAATTTTTAGATTCACTTGTCAATAGATAAGTATTTGTTGTTCATAATTTTTTATCTTTTACCTTTATCTTCTTCCTTTTCTTGAAGAGTATCTTTCAGCATTTCATATAATACTCATTTGGAGTTGATGAACTTCTTTAGCCTTTTTTTTTTTTTTTTATCTGTGAAGCTCTTTATCTGCCCTTCAATTCTGAATGATAGCTTTGCTGGATAGAGTATTCTTCTTTGTAGGTTCTTGCTATTCATCATGTTGAATATTTCTTGCCACTCCCATCTGGCCTGCATCGTTTCGGTTGAGAAATCAGCTGACAGTCGTATGGGTGCTGCCTTGTAGGTAATGAACTGTTTTTCTCTTGCTGCTTTTAATATTCTCTCTTTGTCTTTTGCTCTTGGTATTTTAGTGATTATGTGTCTTGGTGTAGTCCTCTTTAGATTCCTTTTATATGGGGTTCTGTGTGATTCCTGGACTTGTAAGTCTATTTCTTTTACCAGATGTGGGAAGTTTTCAGTCATTATTTCTTTAAATAGGTTTTCAGAATCTTGCTCTCTCTCTTCCTCTGGCACCCCCACAATTCTGATGTTGGTATGCTTGAAGCTGTCCCAGAGGCTCCTTACATTATCTTCACATTTTTGGATTCTTTTCTCTTCTTGCTTTCCCAGTCGAGTGTTTTCTGATTCTCTATATTTAAAATTTTTGACTTGATTCTTGCCTTTCTCTGGTCTGCTGTTAGGTCTCTGTATACTATTTTTTTATTTCAGTCAGTGTATGTTTAATTTCTAGTTGGTCCTTTGTCATCTATAGTTGGATCTGTTCCATCTCTAGTTGGTTCTTTTTCATCTCCAGTTGGTTCTTTTCATCTCCTCTTGGGTCTTGCTAACTTTATCCAACTTTTATAGGATATTCTTGAAAAACCTTATAAGCATGGTTCTAAACTCTATATCCAGTCGTTTGTTTTCCTCCATTTCTTTTGTTTGTGATCCCTTCCCTTGTCTCGGCATTTTCACTATGCTGGGAGAACTTCTGTGTTGGATTCAGTCTTATGATACAAGACTTGCAAAACTGCAGAAGCCTCTCTGTTGAGCTTGGGATGTGTGGAGTCTCAGGGCTTGAGGGACCACCTTGCCTTCCAAAACTATAGTTTTGTTTTCCATCATTTAAAATTGTATTTATTGATTAGAGAAAGATAAACATTGATTTGTTGTTCCACTTATTTTTATATTAATTGATTGTTTCTTTTTTATTTTTACTTTAAATCTTTATTGTTGCAACTATTACAGTTGTCCCCCTTCCTCTCCCCCACCCCCCGTATATCCCTTTTACCCAGTTCCTGCCATGCCCTAGGCCTTTACCACTCTCTTGTCTGTGTCTATAGGTAATGCATATATGCATATAAGATCTTTAGTTAATCTCTTCCCACCCCCAATACCTCTGATATTTGTCTGTTCTATATTTCCATGCCTCTGGATATATTTTATCAGTGTATTTTGTTCATCAGACTCCTTGTTAGTTTATTTTGATTTTTAAATTCAATTGTTGATAGATGTGTATTTATTACCATATTATTGTTCATATTTTTCATGTTTTTTTCTTTGTCTTTCTTTTCTTAAAGAATACTCTTCAACATTTCATATAATACTAATTTGGTATTGAACTCCTTTAGCTTTTTCTTATCTGTGAAGCTCTTTATCTGACCATAAATGAGAGCTTTGCTAGTTAGAGTAATCTTGGTTGTAGGTCCTTACTATTCATCACTTTGAATCTTTTTGCCACTCCCTTCTGGCCTACAGAGTTTCTGTTGAGAAATCAGTTAAAGTCATATGGGTACTCCCTTGTAGGTAACTAATTGTTTTTATCTTATTGCTTTTAAGATTCTCTCTTTGTTACATTTATGATGTAACTTGTGTGGGCCTCTTTGGGTTTCTCTTGTTTGAGACTCTCTGAACTTCCTGGACTTATAAGTCTATTTCTTTCACCAGGTATGGGTAATTTTCTTTCATTATTTTTTCAAATAGGTTTTTAATATTTTGCTTTCTCTCTTCTCTTTCTGGCATCCTCATAATGTGAATATTGGTGCACTTGAAGTTGTCCCAGAGGCTGCTAACACTATCTTCATATTTTTATTATATATATATTTTTGCTCTTATAATTGTCTTTTGCTCCTTTATATTCTGAATCATTGATTTGATTCTCAGAATTATCTACTCTATTCTTGGATCCCAGTAAATTATTCTTTATTTCAATTAATATATACTTGATTTCTGACTGGTCCTTTTTCATGTTACTGATGTCCTTATGAATTTCCTTTGAATTTTCACTAAGATCCTTGAAAGTCTCATTAATTCCCTTGAAGCACTACTTAAGATCCCTGAGCAACCTTATAATCATTGTTTTTAATTCTATATCTAGTATTTCACTTGCTTCCATTTCATATAGATTTTTTTCTGAGGATGTCTTCTGCTTTTTCATTTGTGACATGTGCCTTTGTCTCCGCATATTGGCTGCTTTCCTGTGTTTGTTTTTATGTATTAGGTAGAGCTGCAATATCTCCTAGAATTGAAAGAGAGGACTTGTGTAGTAGATATTCTCTAGGGCTCAGTGGCTCTTCCTTCCCAGTCATCTGAGCTGGGCACTCTAGGTGTGTTCCTGTGTGGGCTGTGTGCATAGTCTTGTAGTAGAGCCTTGATTGCTGTTGGCCTCATGGGGAGGAATTGACCTGCAGGCCAATAGACTGTGCAGACCAGCTACAACTACACTCATATAGAGCAGGACTTGCTTCATTTGAGCTTTGGTTCTCACTGAGTCTTCACCTTGAGTGTGTTGCTTATGGATGTGTAAAGTTGTAATGTGATATGATCTGAAGCTGTCCACCTGGTGCACTGGCTCTGAGGCCTTCAGGAAGTGCAAAGTCATCCACTACCTGGTATCTTCGAGTGATCTGCAGATGGCTGCTATTTGTATTGGGCTTGGAAGTGTCCAGGTGAAGCCAAGCTGTGAAGCTAGGCAGATTGATGCTAGTGCTGGGTTTGGGGCCTCTTATTGATAGGTGTGGGGCATGTTCAGGTCAGCTGCTATTTGTTTAAGACATGAATGACCTTTCCTGCCTGATCCAGGTCAGGCCATTCATATGGAAAATCTGCTTCAAACGGCTTGGGTAGGGTTGCAAGTTGGATGGGGCAGGGTCTCAGAAAATCATCAAGGTGAAGCAAACAGTGTGGGCCACCCTGAAACTCAGATATGGCTACCAGTAAGCTTTGTGATGGGTAGGCCCAAGCACAGAAACAATGACCCCTGGGAGCATCCTTGTCTGGGAAAAAAAAACACCCACAAGCTCCTATCCCAATTTCAGACAGTCCAGTTCCTGCCCATATGTCCTTGGCTTCCCCAAAACCAACCTGGTGCTAGAGCTCAGAGGAATTAGGATCATGTAAGTTTTGTCTGAGTCCTTTAAGAGGAATACCTGGGAATCCAACAGCCTCCGTGTCACTCAGCCATAATCCTTGCTGGTTTTTTCAGCCTCAAATTATGGGTACTTCTCTTCCCAGCTCTGAAACCCTTGATTAGGTGTCTGGTGTGGGCCTGGAACCCTCTGCTTCTCACAGGAGGCCTTGGAGATATCCTTCCTGATTAAAGAATGCCACATGTGAGTGTCAGACTAGCCTGATTCACGCCTTTGCCCCTCTTACCAGTATCACTGTGCTGTCTTTTTTACTTCTCGAGTTGTAGAACTTGCATTCAGCCAGATTTCAGATGATTCTGAATGATGATTGTTCTGTATTTTAGGTGTAATTTTGATGTGGTTGGGGGAGGTGGCAAATATCAGCATTTACTTATGCCGCTACCTTGGTTCTCTTGTTTCTTTGTTTCTTATATGTGCTATGACTGGGATTGAACTCCTAACCTTGGTGTATATGAAGGAAACTATAATCAACTGAACTTCCCAGACAAGACCTGTTTGATTTTCTATATGGGACTAAAAGGGCTTGTTCTTCATTTCAATATAATAAAA
This sequence comes from Lasiurus borealis, assembly GCA_004026805.1. Lineage (NCBI taxonomy): Eukaryota > Metazoa > Chordata > Mammalia > Chiroptera > Vespertilionidae > Lasiurus > Lasiurus borealis. The sequence continues at coordinate 5,312 of PVJN01006143.1, read as the reverse complement.
GATAAGGCTTTTCATTCATCAAATTCGCCTAGAGCATACTTGGCATAGCAGAGGATTGAAAATGCAAAAGAAAATGACTCAATAGCAAGTGCCAAACCGTGGGGAGTTAACTTTTCTATTGCTTTGAGATACATATACTTATATTCACCTTGTCATCTTGTGTACTCAGTGCCTACTTGTGAGAGATATTGTTATGGGTGCATAATCATATTCATTTTACCTGTATCTTTGCAAAAAACAAAAGAAAATGTGTATCAGACAGTAATCAGAATATTTTTAAATAAATCTTTATTGTTCATTTTATTACAGATGTTCCTCTTTTTTTCCCTCTCATAGCTCCACTCTACCTGATTCCCTCCTACCACATGCCCTTTCTGCCTGCCACTGTCCTAATCCATAGGTGTAAGATTTTTGTCCAATATCTTACTGCACCCCACACTCCTCCTTTCCACCACACCAAGAATTGTTAGTTCATTCCCTTTCTATGCCCCTAATTCTATTATATTCATCAGTTTATTTTGTTCATCAGATTTTTTTTATTCACTTAATTTTTGGATCACTTGTTGATAGGTATGTATTTGTTATCACTTTGTTGTTCATCATTTTTATCTTTACCTTTTTCTTCTTCTTCCTTTTCTTAAAGAAAACCCTTCAGCATTTCATATAATCCTGGTTTGGTGGTGATGAACTCCTTTAGCTTTTTCTTATCTGTGAAGCTCTTTATATAACCTTTAATTCTGAATGATAGCTTTGCTAGGTAGAGCATTCTTGGTTGTAGGTTCTTGCTATTCATCATGTTGAATATTTCCTGCCACTCCCTTGTGGCCTGCATATTTCTGTTGAGAAATCAACTGACAGTCGTGTGGGTACTCCCTTATAGGTAACTAACAGTTTTTTTCATGCTGCTTTCAAGATTCTATCTTTGTCTTTTTCCCTTGGCATTTTAATTATGATGTGTCTTGGTGTGGTCCTCTTTGGAATTTTTTTGTTTGGTGTTCTGTATGCTTCCTGGACTTGTAAGTCCATTTCTTTCACCAGGTGGGGAGATCTTTCAGTCATTATTTCTTCAAATAGGTTTTCAGTATCTTGGTCTCTCTCTTCTTCTGGTACTCCCATAATTCTGATGTTGGTACGCTTGAAGGTGTCCCAGAGGCTCCTTACACTATCTTCACATTTTTGGACTCTTTTTTCTTTTTTTTTTTTTGTTAGGGTGTTTTTTGCTTCCTCATATTTCAGATCTTTGATTTGATTCTTGGGGTCCTTTTGTCTGCTGTTGGATTTCTGTATATTATTTTTTATTTCAAACAGTGCTTGCTTAATTTATGACTGGTCCTTTTCCATTTTTTTTTTGATATTCTCATTAAGATCTTTGAAGGACTCACTAAGTTCTCAGAGTTCTCACTATGTTTGTCAGTGGTTTGTAGAAGATTCTTGAGTAACCATATAAATGTGGTTTTGAACTCTATGTCCAGTCATTTACTTTCCTCCAATTCTTTCATTCGTGACATGTTTCTTGGTCTCCGCATTTTGGCTGCTTCCCGGTGTTGATGGAGTGGCTTTTTGTGCTAGTTGTCCTTAGGGCCCAGGAGCTCTGCCTCCCCAATCACCTGAGGTGGACACTCTTGGTGCACCCCTTTGTGGGCTGGGTTCACAGTCTTGTTTTAGTTAAGCCTTGATTGCTATTGGTACACCGGGAGGAATTGACCTCCAGGCCAACTGACTGTGAGGATTAGCTGTGTCTATTAATGGAAGAACTGCTGTGCTGGAGACACCCCTATGGGGCAGAACTTGCTTCAGTGGGGCTTTGGTGCTCACCGAGTCTGCCTCTTGAGTGTGTCACTTATGTTTGTGAGGAGTTGAAATCTGGTGTCTTCTCACACTGACCTCTCAGTACTCTGGTCTTGGATCTCCAAGGAGTTTCAAATCAGCTAGTGTCTGAGGCCACCCAGCAGGAACTACAGGGGGCTCTGCAAATTTCTCCTCTGCTTGGAGTTTGTAAGATTTAGAGTTGATTTCTCCTCTTTGCTTGGAGTTTGGAAGTTTTGGAGTTGTCTGACCCAGTTGCAATTTGTTAGGTTAAACTGCCGGAGGGCAGGCCATTCATATGCAAAAGTTGCCACACAGCTGGGTGGGTTTATGAATTGAGCAGGGCAGGGTCTCGGGGAGTCGCTAGGCTAGGGCGTGACAAAGAGCAATTGCTACCAGTCAGCCCTCTCTGCCTTTTCTGTTCAATGTCCTGTGTCCCGTGCCCTAGTGCAGTAAACAATGATTCCAGTGCACAACTCTGCTAGAGAGCCACTCTCCCTTTCTGACCTGATGGCAGACAGTTCATTTTCTCCCTGTATGAGTCTGGGCCCCCAGAATCTCGCCAGAAACTGGAGTTCAGAGAGTCGGGAACTTATAACTCTCTCCCAATTGAAAACAACAGCACATGCCAGCCCGATTCTCTAGTGTCTTCATACTTCTGCCTTTTTGAGCCTCTGCAAGCCCCACCAGGTCTGGATGTACTTTTTTCTTTTCTTCTAGTTGTAGAACTTCCACTCCGCCAGTTTTCCTGTGGTTCTGGGGGATAGTTGTTTTGTCTTAGTTGTAGTTTTGGTGTGGTTTGGAAAGACAGCACGTACAGATGTGTATCTTATGCTGCCATCTTGGTTCCTCCTAACCAAAGTATTTTAACCATCCTTTTCTCCTTCCTCCTTTCCCTTTTTGTTTTTATTTGATTTCCCTTTCCATTTTCTCTCCTTTTCATGTGCTCTCCTTTCTTTACCTCAAATCATTCCCTTTCTCCTTTATATTATTAAATAGACTGAGTGGCCAGATAATTATGATCTCTGAATGCATAATAATTTGGCCACTCAATGTACTTCTCTTGAGTACTTCATTTATTTGATATCAAAGATACTATAAATCGTGCAACTGATCAGTTTTCCCCTTGGCACTGGCTAATAGAAATCTCAGGGCATATAGGTGGTTGATCTCCAGTAAAAGTTTAGATATTTTTGGTACCCATTTGAGATACAAATACACTGAGTGGACAGATTATTATGCGTTCAGAGATCATAATAATATGGCTACTCAGTGTATATAGAAGCATGAAGTTGGTCATAAAGGATTTCAAGTCTTTCTACCTCCCAACAAGAATACAGAAATAATGGAAAATATAGAATCATTTGGGCCTTTAGACCTTTTTCAGATTCATCTCCCTGGCTTGAAGTTCTTGTGGAGTGAGAGAAAGCAGCATTATCTGGGACTAAAATAAAGTTACTTTCTACACTTTAATTTTAAATTTTATTACAGACTGCTAAGCTAGAGGTAAAGCTGTAAAACTGTTTCTCTGGGTAATATTATTCTTAATTGAAAGAGCCTCAGTTTGCTTGTCTATAAAATGGGGATAATACTAACACATAATTAGTATAAATTATGGGAAAGAGGTAACAAGTTGTGGAAGGATGTTAACTGTCTTAAATTTCAATTAAAAAATGTAGACTTGATTGTTACACAATAGTCATCAAACTTCATTTTTTAGCAGGTTAGTTTTATGAAAATTGTATGATGGCAGAGAATAACAAGGGTTGGAAGTAGGAGAGACTAAAAGCGTCCAAATTATTCAACATACACAAATGACATGTAATGATAATAATCGTTAACCTGCATTGACTGTTTACCATGAAATGCGCACTGAGCGAATAATCTTTTTTTCTGTCTTATCTCCTTTATTTCCTTCAGCCACTATATAAAGTAGGTAACATTTGTTGTCTAAATTCTACAAATGAAGAAAGTGAGACACAGAGCAATTAAGAAATGTATCTAAGCTGTTACTTAGTATGAGGTTACCAAAGAAGAGTTAAGTAAGTGGCAGAACCAGGAGTTGACCCTAATTGTCTGGTTCCACAACCCTTATGCTTAAACACCATAATGCACTATCTTTAATGTATCAGTCAGTAATTCCCCAAAGTTCCATCCATATTCACTCATTATCATTACTGCAAATAATATTTGACAATTTTTGAATTTTTTTATGTATTATAGTTATTCACTTGTCTTATATTATCTGAGTATTACTTATCTTGAACTTATGATTTTACCCTCAGAGGACTGAAACTCTGTCCCTCAAGAATTTTTTAAAATTTACAGTGAAACTATTACTAAAATATACTGTAAGCTTCACTACCTTTGTAAAGAAAAGGTTTCCTTAAATGTAATTGACTCAGGGTATTTATAAGTATCAATTATTTTGCATTGGAAATTAAGCCTTTGGAAACTATTGCAGTTTGGAATACAGGATGAACCTATATTGAGTGACTACTTTCAGTTTCATGCTTCTTTCTTTCATTTTTTTTCCTTTTGATTCCACAACTCGGTAATCTTCTCAATTGTTAGTAAGGGATTCATTTCTCCTTTAACTGTAAGACCCCAGACTGCTAGTTGGTGCTTCTGTTAGAGAGTGGGAATTTTTGAGCATGCCTCATTCCAGAAAGGCTGTGGACTATCCCCCAGATAGAGTTGTCAATGCTGACATCAGGCCAGGCCTTGAGATACGGTCTCATGGCCCCTTCCCAGACACTGTCAGCTTTCTGAAGAACAAGATGACCCCTTCTCCAAGAAAAACCACAGAATGTCTCAGTTACCCAGCCCACCCTTAAATCACCCAATGGGAATGCAAGGGGAATAACCTAACCGCATTCTGTCTTTGTGTAACTGAATCCTAGCCCTTACCCAACCAATCGGAATCAGCCAACTCAGTGATCTGAACATCACCCCACCATCCGACCCCAAGCCGTATAAAATTGCTGTACCTCTGAGTCTCAGGGCTCTTTGCATCTTGCCACTGCTTCGGTGGAGGCAGAGAGACAGAGCTTGAACTTGAATAGAGGCTCTTTGCTTTTGCATCAGACTCGGCTCCCTGGTGGTCCTTGGGGATCTTGAAATCTGGGCTTAACACTTCTTCTCTTGTGATCTATCTTTGAGCACAGATGTCAGTGGAACTGTTGCTTGCTACTCTTTTTTGTTTTTTATAACATAGATCCCCCTTTTCCTTTCCTTTTCCCTTTCCATTGTTTTCCTACAATCTCTCTCCCCTTCCTGCTCTTCTCACTTTTGCTTTAATGGGGGGAGGAGTAAGAGTTTTATGAAATTTTACAGCTTTTCTCTGGCCAGTGAAATAACCATTAACAACACAACCTATAAATTATGCACTTTTACTTCTTAGCTATTTTCATGATTTCTTTTATTTTAGGATTCTTGTTTACTTTGAATAGCTAAGGTAACTAGATAGCTGAATCTGGAAAATTTCACTTTGATTACAATAACAA